>PVJS01025585.1:0-27734 GCA_004027185.1 Glis glis
AGACAGGGAGAGAGAGAGAGAGAGAGAGAGAGAGAGAGAGAGAGAGAGCTGAGGCTGGCCGCGAACCTGGATCCTCCGGTCTCCGCCTCCCAAAGTACTGAGATTACAAGCGTGCGCCACCACGCCCGGCTTAATTTGTAAATTTTTTTAAAACATCAAAATAGAAATTGTGGGGGTTTTCCTCAAAATAAATAACTTAATAGTTTGTATTTCCTATGGAGAAAAATAAAGGAGGAAGAAATACAGGGCAACCCAGGAAAAGAGCTATAAATATGTAATGCCAGCCTACTAGAGGTTTAGAAAATTATAAAATCTCTTATTTCACAAAGACCGTAGGTTTAAGCAGAAGAAAATTTCCAGAAACAAACCTTTAGAAGATGTCTCAAATCAGTGTCACAAGAGACTTCACGCTGGGCGTGATGGCGCACGCTTGTCATCCCAGTACTTGGGAGACTGAGACAGGAGGATCTGGTTCAAGGCCAGCCTCAGCTACTTAGTGAGGCCCTCCACAACTTAGTGAGACCCTGTTTCAAAATAAAGAATAAAAAATAGGGCTGGGGGTGGAGCTTGGAGGTAGAATGCCCCTGGGTTCAATCCCCAGTACCACAAAAAAAAAAGAGACTTCGCAAATGATGCTGAGACAACTAGATAGACAGCAAAAACTAGATCCACACACCTGGAGATAAATTCCAAATGATCAAAAGAGGTAAAAAGGAAACTAAGAAATCATGCAGAGATTCCTTTAAAACTTAGGAAAAAGGAGTAAGTTCCTCATGATGACTCAAAATTCTAAACCAATTAAAGAAGTGTTAATAAATTTGACTACATAAAACTCTTACATCACAAAACAAATACCACACATACTAAGCAAAGTACAAAAACAAGCAGGAAAAAACATTTCCAACTTGCCTCACAGAAAGAAATACAGTATCTCTAATACATAAAGGCTTCCTAAAATTTCAAGAAAAAGACTAACAATCCAATAGAAAAATGGGAAAAATCCCAAAAACCTCAAGCAGTTCTCCAAAAGGTGAATGTGCTCTTAAATATACAAAAGGATGAGCAACCTCACTCACAGGAAACCACCTCAAAACGGGACAACAGTAAGAGGCCACTCCTTAACAACCCAGCTAGCAAAAACACCAAAGGTCTGACAAAATGCTCCATTTGTGGGACTGGCAAAAGAATTGTATAACAAAGGATAATTTGGCAATATTTGGCAAAAATCACATACATATATACATTTTAACACAGAAACCCTATTTCTGTGGCTCTACCCCAAAGATACATTGACAAAATGTGAAATACCTAATGAAAAGGTTATTCATTGTGACACGTTAAGTCTGGACATGATATGACCTAGCCACTGGGTACTGGGTAAACAGAGTCTACATTCACATAATAGGATGAAGTGCTGCTATGAAAGCAACGAGGAGGCTCAGTAGACTCTGGCAGGGTATGCTGCATAAGATACACATCAGCTGGGAAACCAGGAGCACTCCAACAATACGCACCATGAGCGCCTCTGACACAGAGGAACAGGAACAAACACAATGTACACAGGGGTTTCTGCTGGTGTGTGTGTGTGTGTGTGTGTGTGTGTGTGTGTGTGTGTTGCTAGGGACTGAACCCAGGGGTGTTTTACCTCTGAACTACACCCCCAGCCCCATTTTACTTTTTATCGGGAAGCAGGGTCTCGCTAAGTTGCTGAGAGCCATGCAAAATGCTGAGGGCTTCGAACCTGTGATCCTCTTGTCTCAGCCTCCCAAGTACTGGGATTACAGGCATGCGCCAACACAACCAACTCCTTTTAAGTAACTTCTTTAAGTGGTTGAACCAAAATGCAACCCACACCGGGCAAAGCTCTCCTAAATATGCTTTATTACATAGTTTTAGCTTTGGAACTATGGAATTATTTTAAATAATAAAAATTAAGTTTTAGCCGGGCGTGGTGGCACACGCTTGTAATCCCAGTACTTGGGAGGCTAAGACCGGAGGATCCGGGTTCGCGGCCAGCCTCAGCTACTTAGTGAGGCCCCTCCACAACTTAGCAACACCCTGTTTCAAAATAAAGAATAAAAAATAGGGCTGAGGGTGTAAAATAGGGCTCGGAGGTAAAATGCCCCTGGGTTCATTCCCCAGTACCTCAAAGAAAATAAAATAAAAATTAAATTTTAACAAAAAACAATCATTGCAAATATTAAAGCAAACTGAAATGAGGAGTCTATCTCGAATTGGTCACATTACTGCATAGAAAAGGAGATATTTTTCCCAAGTGATTTTAGAAAATATTTTTTTTGTTTGTTTTTTGTTTTGTTTTGTTTTATAGTACTGGGGATTGAACCCAGGGGCATTCTACCTCTGAGCTATACCCCCAGCCCTATTTTATTTTTCATTTTGAAACAGGATGTCACGAAGTTGTGGAGGGCCTTGCTAAGTTGCTGAGGCTGGTCATGAACTTGTGATTATCCTGTCTCAGCCTCCCAAGTACTGGGATTACAGGTGTGCGCCACCATACCTGGCTTAGAACATAAGTGTTTCGATTTTTACATTCCCAGCAGACTAATCAAAGAACAAATAACTACAAAGAAATATTAGTCCTCTTTCAAAAGTTCTATTATTAAGTAGTAGTGTTGATATTATTTTGTATAACATAAAAACTATTTGTCAGAATAAAGCCAGCAAGTAATTGTGTTAATATGATGACAAGATGTTTAATGTAAGAGAAGAGATATAAAATTTTAAAAATAAAGTAAAAATTCTATAAGGCCAATCTGAATTGGATTTTTTTTACTCACAAAAAAAGAAAGAAAAGCCTCAGTTCTGTCCACTGAGAAGGCCATGAAGCAAAAGGCAGCCTGGGAAGAGAAGCACCTGTAGCACCTAGATCCTGGTCCGCCACCACTGTCCACTGAAGAAGCCAGGGCCACTGGAGACGGTTCACCCAGGTCGAGGTCAGAAACAGCACGGGATGAGCGTGGGACCTCTTGTGCCTCTGGAAATCAAGAAAGCTGGCCAGAATTGGGGCAACTGGAACACCAGCAAGATTAGGACTGAAACTGACCGAAACACAAAAATACATAAAAAGCCACGAGTCCACAGCAACATTAAAGAAACGCGGAAAGGCCCAGAAGCAACAGGCAAAGCCAGTGCAGATGGCCAGGGCACCAACTCCTGCTCTGAAAACAAGCTACGAAGAAAGCTCACTCTGCCTTCCTAGGGCTTGGATGAGGAGGAAACTGTGCTTCTATTTGTTTAAAGAATTTCACAGAAAAACTGCCCTGTTGTAAGCCCTACACGATCTGGCAAAGAGCTCGCGACAGCACCACTGGACGAGGGCTGATAAGAGGCTGGCGGCAGAGGGCTGTCACAACTTGACCTGATGTGGTGCAATACGAAACGCGCAGCACTGCTTACCCAGACACCAAGCGGCTGGACCTGAATCCAGTGAAGCCCTAAAGCCAGAGACAAGCGAAACCACCACCCAGCCACTTCTGAAGCAGACAAAACCACGTCCGGAACAGGAAGTTCCGCAGGAAAACCAACCCAGGTTCAAGAAGCCTAGAGCATGAAATAAACGCTCAAGGTACAAGAGAACCAAACATGGCCTGTGAACCTTGTTTGGATCAATTCAAATAAGTTAACTGCAGAACAACATTGCTGAGAGATACAGGGAAATCCGAGTATGGACCAGATATTAAATAAATAAAAAGAAATGATGGCGAAGTCTTTTGATTAGACTACTGCATTATGGTTCAATTTCTTGAGATGCACACTGAGGTAGGGAAGAGATAGCATGATGGGACTTAAGATTTGCTTGAAAATAGACCAGCTAAAAATAATAAAATAATCAATTAAGAATGACAAAATTTTGAAAATTCTAAAGTCAGGGGGATGAATTTCATCTACTTGAAGATTTTCATATTCAAGTACTTAATATGGAAACAACCAACTTCACATTAAAGCATTAAGTACTTTAGTATGAAAATAAGTTATAATTGCAAAATAAATATCATTAAATACAAAATAAACCTATTTTCTCAAAAATACATATGCACTAGAAAAATCTCAAGGGACTCATTCCACAAATAGATAATGAATTATTTCACATCACAAGCTAAATGTCTCTTGCTTACAGTAGATAAGCAACAAGTGTGTGGTGGGGAAAGCGAGAAAGGCAGAGCTTTGGAAAAGGCCGAAGTCCTATAACCTTCACTCCCGTACCAAAGCTGCAGGACACGTGAGTTCTCTCAGATCTCCTCATCCACAAGCAGAGGGGTTCCCACACTGTGCGTGGTTTTGTGGTTACTAAGTGACTTACAGTACATAAAGCTATCTGCCACAAATAAGGCACCTGATGATCAAGGCCACTTCCTGTCTGCAAACTCTAAACTAATATGAAAGATCTTTAGCAAGACAAAATGCAAAAGTAATAGTGTATATATTAAAGGTCTGTATGCAAAAATGAAAAATATTAAGCTTTGTGGAAAAAATAAAATGACACCCTACACATTTATAATCTTATTGTTGAAAGACAATCTACAAGACTTCAAACTGTTTTAATTGATTCTACTCAAATCAACATATATAAAATTATGAAATGTCTTCCAGATCAAAGAAAATAATCATGTTCTTGAACTCAGCTTCAGCATTATAATATCTAAAACAAAATCCAAGCAGAGAAAATGAGAACTTGTTTTAAAACTACACTACAATCAAAATGCTTCCATCTACACCTTTTTAGTATAATAAAATTGGATTCATAGCACTCAACCAATTTTGAATAAGAAAAAACCTTCAAGCCACTTACCTAAATCAAGAATATCTTCACATCTCTATTAAATACTGCATTAGCAAACACACACATTTTAAAATTCAGGCAGTTTTTCAGTCCTCAGTCCTTTCTCATCTGATACGAGAGAGGCACATGAGGAGGGGGTTGGGACACAAGTGGAAATGAACAATGAGACACAGTAAGTTTTGAGCAGCATGTGTGACAAGAGTGTTTCTGTTTTCAGGTTGGATTTTACACACTAGGAGTGTAGCCTTGGTTCAGGTATCTGACATTCTCTCCCTGGGTATCAGGAGCAACCCTGAACTGTGAACTGCAGATCTGGTGCCAACCAGTCCCTCCCCTGCCCTTCCTGTTGCACTGTTTGCATTACCAATGACTACAGCAGTCTGGAATGTCACTTGGTACCAGGCATGAGAAAAACAAAAAGGTAATACGCTGCATAAATCAGCACGGGACTCTGGAAAGGAGGTCAAACTGCCGAGGATTCTTACCAGTAGCAATTTACCAAAGGAACACAGAAGCACTACCCAGAGGCAAAACGAGCCCAGGGACACACCTGACAGGGCAACTGGAGCTTTCTTGACACAACTAACAAAGTTATGAAAAGAACCAATCACCGAAGCACTCTCATTCAATGTTAGGGAAACACTCTTTATGAGAATAGCTGTGTCAGCTCCTACTCTTGAGAATTTTCAACAGTTAAATAGATGTCCCAGACTAATCTATGTACTGTAGAACCAAAAAAGGTAGATTCTAGAAGGTTTTTAGATAACTAATGGCATATACATCGGGCATGCACTCAAAGACAGGGATACAGAAATATGATTAAGTGTTGAGTTCCATGACACAAAACCCTCAAAATCAGTGATTCTGTTTTTATATACAAAGTTATACTACTCATGAAATCTCATTTAAGGACACTTTTAAAGAAGATATTACCATTTCTAGATATAACTGCACACAAAATAAGAAGCCGCAACAAACAAGAATGTTTTCACTTTAAGATATGGAATGCACGGTCAACCTACAACATACAACACCAAACCTAAAGGTGTTGCTGGAAGCTGCCCCTTCCCAGCAAAAAACATCAAATGATACATTGTTAAGCATAAATTTCTGAATTTCCCTCCAGAGATAAATAAGAATGATGTTCTACTAGAATAAAAAGAGCAAGACAAATGAAAGCAAGAAAGAAAAGGAACACCTAAGTAGGAATGCAAATGCAACGATAACACAATTATAATACAATGCAAATGATGAGCATCTAACATCCGTGAGGTGTCTACCTCGTGCCAATGCTGTCAGGGTGTTCATACATTATCTACTTCAATTTTCACAACAACGCTATGAGGTAGGTATTATCACTGTGCCTGTCCTACAGAAGAAACCAGGCCTAGAAAGATCAAGTAACTTGACCATGATCACACAGCTAACACCGGTGGGCCTGAATTCATACTCAGGCCATCCATCCAACAGAAAACTACACTTTCAGCCGGGCGTGGTGGCGCACGCTTGTAATCCCAGTACTTTGGGAGGCGGAGACCGGAGGATCCGGGTTCGCGACCAGCCTCAGCTCTCTCGCTCTCTCGCTCTCTCTCTCCCTGTCTCGCTCTCTCTCTCTCTCTCTCCTTGGTGAGGCCCTCCGCAACTTCGTGAGACCCGGTTTCAAAATAAAGTATAAAAAATAGGGCCGGGGGCGTAGCGCGGAGGTAGAACGCCCCTGCGTTCAATCCCTGGTACCGCAAAAAAAAAAGAAAACTACACTTTCAACCAGTCTACGACACTCCCAGTTGCAGCACTATAACAGACTAAACACTCAGTAGCCACTCCACTACATGCAGGTAATACAAAATAAACATTCTGCTCAATACACAGCTGGCTCTGCAGAAAAGAAAGAGAAATCCATGCAAAGGAAGAAAAGCCGGGAAGCAGCCTCAATTAGCGGCCTCAGCAGGGAGCCAAGAGCCATGGGAGGGCAGTGGCTCACCTACCAGATCACCCAGGGATTCCAGGAAAAGAAAGAGAAATCCACCTAAGAAAAGAAAAGCTGGGAAACCACTGAGCAAGGAGCAGCGATGGGAGGGCAGCGGCTCACCGACCAGATCACCCAGGGATTCCAGGTGGATATCTAAATATGAAAACATAAACTGTGAAACCTTGAGAAAACAGCATGGACTTCATTCAGCAAGCAAGATGGGGCCAAGTATGAGCAACATAAAAGACTGAGAAACCTACCACATTAAGTTTGTAATCTAAAGAGCCATAGAAAAACCCTAAGTAAAAACATATTTGCAAAATACCCAATGTACAAAAGGTAAGTATTCAAAGTATACAAAGAATTCCTACAAACCAATTAGAAAAAGACAAGCACCTCACTGGGAAAACTTGAACAAATTGAACGGGCAATTCAAAGTGAAAACCTGAATGACTATAAAGAATAAAGCATGTTCACTCACCGAAATCAGTAATATAAATTTAAGTCATAATTATTATTTCAAATACTTCAGCCTATTAAAATTTTGAAAATACTAAGTATGTTGGAAACTCTGAAGTTTGGAACATAAATTGGTATAACCATCTAATTTGGCAGTACCTAGTAAATGAGAATCTAGGAATTCCTAAAAGATTTTTGTGAATGCATACAGAAACATGACCAAAATATTCATTAAATTCACATTTGTAACAGTGGAAAAGCATAAACAACCTAATCATCCCTAGACAGGAGTAGAGGTAAATTGTGATTTATTTGGACGATGGAATACTCTAGAGCAACTAAAATGAATGCACTGTACATACGAACATGAAGTTCTAGTTTGGTAGTTTTCCTGCGGGAGGCAAAAAGGGAGAGGAAAGGAAGATAAGCCCTCTATCTCTGAAATAACTATTAAGTCCTTACATTTTCCAGACCTTATTCACCTAGGGGAAAAAGCGTACATAATAACAATGCATCCCTTATTGATTTGGGAATCAAATGAAATAATAGACTGGCTGCAATTCCTAGGTCAAGGGGAGGCATGCAACACATCATCAAAGAAATATACGATGATCATTACTAATAAACCCAAGGAAGGATACAGTCAAGACAGTGGTCCCAAGGGAGGAGCTCCCCAATACAAGAACTCCAAGGAGAACCACAGGTCTAAGAGGAGCTAATCACAGTTATTAAAGACAAATGTTCTGTTTCTCCAGTAATGACTATCAGGGAATGGAAAGGAAAGAGATGGAGAAGCTGGGCGTGGTGGGGAACGCTTGTAATCCCAGTACTTGGGAGGCTGAGACCAGAGGATCCGGAGGATCCGGGTTCGCGGCCAGCCTCAGCTACTTAGTGAGGCCCTCTGCAACTTCGTGAAAACCGGTTTCAAAATAAAGTATAAAAAATAGGGCAGGGGGTGTAGCTCGGAGTTAAAACACCCCTGGGTTCAATCCCTGGTACCGCCAAAAAAAAAAAAGAGAGAGATGGAAAGTCACTGCAAGGGAAAAAAAAACAAAAACCAACACTATAGGTCAGAACTCAGGAGCTGGGTCACAAATCAGCTGAAGGTAAAACTCAGTTCACAATAATGCTCTGGAACCACACTAAATATTTTAAGTATCAAGTAATATGGTAATGATAGTCTATAATAAACATTTAAAAAGAAAACTGCCATTTAGTAGCCAAAGAATGCTCAGAATAGTCATACTTTCAGCCAGGCATGCCTGTGATCCCAGTACTTGGGAGGCTGAGGTTGGAGGCCAGCGCATGGTAACTTAACAAGACTTTGTTTCAAAAATAAATAAAAAGGGCTGAGCATGTAGTTCAGGGGTACAATGCCCCCATTGGGTTCAATACCTAGCACCACACAAAAAGAGAGAGAATACTTTTATTTCCAGTTAAATTATCATTATCATCATCATACTCTTATCTCTAGGCACTGGAAAAAGAAAATGAACAAAATAGTCTCACTCTCACGAAGCTTATGGCCTAGCAGGAGGAGACGAACGTGAGGACAGAGGGTGTACACAAGTCCTGGGGATGTAAGCAGGAGGGAAGGCACACCTTCACGAGGTCATCAAGAAAGATTCGTCGACTGAGGGGCTGCGTGAGCAAAGCCTAACGAAGGAAAGAGCGTTCCAAGCCAGGGAACAAGCCTGGAAGGCCCCAGGCAGAAGCCCAGGTGGATGTCTGAGAAACTGCAAGAAACCCACTGCAGCTAAGGCAGAATGAGAAAGAGGAGAAACCCTGTGACTTCCTGAGACGGCACCTTCCTGGGCTTTGCAGGCCAACGTACTCTGAGTGATACCACAGCCATAGAAAACTGACATGATTTAACTTAAGGTGAAGTGTAACTGTGAATGGAAAGCCGACTGCAAGGGACAAGGGGAGAGGGGGAAATGCTGATGGGATACAATGATGCCATACAACGACAAGATACAAGGTAAGAGGTTATTACCTAACTGTCCGAGTGAAGAGGAGGAGGGCTTAGCCTAGGGTTGATGCCATACAACGACAAGATACAAGGTAAGAGGTTATTACCTAACTGTCCGAGTGAAGAGGAGGAGGGCTTAGCCTAGGGTCTTAGTAAGAAGTAAGAAATGTTCTGAAGTGGTTAAATTATAAAAATACATAGAGCTGGCAGAATCTGATGATAGATTAGATGTGAGGTATGAGAGGGGATGGAATCAAGGATTTAAACACCGGGCGGACAGCGCGAGAACTGGTACACCCAGGATCCCTTTGTTAAGATGGAGAGGCCTGGAGAAGAAGTCACCGAGGTGAGACTTCCAGAGAGCAAGGAGCTACATGGGGCTGAAGTTCAGAGGAAGGTCCAAGCTTAGAAATGTAAACCTATAACATATTACCACTTCATAGAAACCTGGAAATGAGAGATTTTGCCTAGGGAGTAATTGTGGAGAAGAGAGGAGGGACACAATGAAACCCCAGGCCCTTCTCCATTTAGCACTGGACAAGAAGGCAGTCCTGGAGCCAGGGGAGGAGAGTCAGGAGGGGTGATGACTGCCCAGGCGCCACGCCACAGAGGCACGAGGGCTGACTGGCAGCACGCAGCACTGGTGGCTCTGACCAGCACCCATCTGGAGGAGTCAAAGGCTGGCCTGCCCTGGATAAAAGAGCAAACGTAAAAGTTCTAAAATTAACTTTCATCTTTAATATTAAACAATTTAAACTGACAGCAAAGCACAGACAAACTTCACTACTTTCTTCTTTTACAGGTGATAGGTCTGTATCAAACAAATGAACTGGCAAAACAATAATACAATTACTAACTGTCTTAACAATGTAGAATTGTTTGGCAGAATGTGTTAAACAATAATTTGTGTATACATCTCAGAGTTTTAATCATGGCTTTTGTAATTTGTAACTCCCTGAAAATTCCATTTATGAGACTTCCAATATTCTGCCCCCCCAAGCACACAGGAGTCTATAAGGTACACTAGGAAACAAAATGCTGCTTTTTTTAATACTAAATATCTTTTTTCACTCTATTATTTTTTCCTGTGATATTTGTAGAAATAAACTGAAAAACATCCATAAGATAGGTAGATACAGATATATATGTATATATGTGTGTATTTCATATTATATACACACATATATGTTATATATCACTACAACAAATAAAAAGTGAACAAGAAGTTTTAAGTAATAAGACAACCTTGACTACAGTCATGAGCCACATCAGCTCGTACAACATCTACCATGGTGGTCCTGTAAGATCACAGTGGAGCTAAAAGTTCCCTACTGCCTAGAAATGTCTTAGCCTTAGTAATGTCACAGCACAAAGTATTATTCATGTGTTTTGTGTAATGCTGGTATAAACAAACCTACTGTGCTGCCAGTTGTATAAAATATAGCACATACAATTATGCATGGTACATAATACTTGATGATAATAAATATGCTTACATTTTATTATACAACGCTTTTTATTGTTACTTTATCTTCCACTTACAAAAATAAAATTTACTCTAAAACCTATATGCTGGCAGCAGCCTCACTCCTGTTTAGTGTCTCTTGATTATATAATTTTCTCTTGTGCTTGATTTGATTTTGTTCATCATGGCCCTAGTAGCAATAGGCTAGGCTGTGTTCAGGCACACATGCATGCACATACAGACCAGGTGTGTAATCAGCTACATACTCTGGGTCTGTGTAAGTACACTGTATGATATTCACAGAAGGATGAGGCCAACAAACAAGGCACTTCTTAAAATGTAACCCTGTCATTAAGTGCTGCACAACTGTATTTACAATTATCAATAAAGCTAATTTTTACAAAGCTCATGGCTTATTTTTAACTTTAGAAGTTCATGCTTTGGTTCTGAGGAAGCTTTTAAGTTTATTCACTGTAATATATGTGTGTGTGTGTGTGTGTGTGTGTGTGCGCGCGCGCATATAGACTACTACTATAGTTCATTTTGATAAACTTCTCAGTGTTGAAATGAACAGAATCATTAAGGTAAAATTAATTTAGAGTTTTTTGTAGTCATATTGAAAATCAGAGACTTTTTTTTAAAGCAAACATGCAAACCAGTCAACATTTGGAAACCTGAGAAGCAGGCCTGTCTGTACTCAAGGTTCTCTGATGCTTGCAGTTCAGTGGTGGATTTAACAGAACTGAGCCTGGTCTAAGAAAAAAGACTACCTGAGCAAAGGGAAATATGGTATATACTAAATGCAAAGAAAAAAAGCTATCAGCTGTAACTCCAGCTAAGACATTTACAGTTTTAAAAAATAAGTGCTCCCTCATTTTAGTTCCATTTCAAATACCTGAAATATAAGAAAAAAATGAACCACTAAAAAAATTCACTTAATGGAAATCATACCTTAAAATTAGAAAACCAAAATGACCAACTAGAGGAAAAAATGTTTGTTAAATATCAGGTAAGATATCAATGTTTTATTTTTAAAAAGCGTTTTCACAAATTGGTAATAAAAAAACAATATCCAGACAGAAAAAACAGGTCCCATAGAAAGTACTACAGAGGTAAGCAGCACTCCTGAAAAGGTGCTCACCCTCAACAGGAGCAAGGAACTGTCAACTCTGCAGCCAATGATATGTTCCTTTTTACCTCCAGAGCAAAGAGTGAAATTCACAATTCCTGTTGTTGGGAAAGGGTCCCATCCACTGCAGGGGACGTATAAAATGGAACAGCCTCTTTAAATAACAACTTGGTAGTCAATCAAAATTTTCAACGAACTGACCCAAATTCCACTTCTAGGGCTTTTTTTAAGGAAATAAACAAGTACATGAAGGTATATGTGCAATGAAATTCCTAACAGCATTATTGAAACTGTATTCTGAAGAGGTTCCTGAATAGTTAAGGAAATGGTTAGTACATGAAATATTAGGCAGCTTTTAAAAAGAGAAAATTACATACACATACATACTTTTTATTATATATGGAATAATTTCTTTAATAGGAAGCATGTTGCAGAAACGTATACATCCCCTCATCCCAATGGAATATAAAATCCAAATACACATTCACAGTTGTGAGTGTACAGAATAAAACTAGGAAAGATAATTTCTAAAAATTTTTAATGGTGGCTATTTCTGGATAGCTAGAAAAAGGAGACTTTCAAATTTAGAGACTCCGTTTAAAAACATGAATTTTAATCCACATAAATCTTAGTAAATACAGGTTCTCCATATCACTTGTCATAAAACTTGTGTTTAGCTTCCTTTTCAGAAAAATAGGTCAGTTACTACCCCCTGAAAAAGTTTACAATAGTCAGTAGCTACTATCACAAGGCTTTTCTCAGGTTGGTCAAGGTTAACAGAATTGGGTGCAATGTGGCAGCATAATCCTACAACAAATCTGCATGTCTGATGTACTACCAAGTCACTGACATCTACAATAAGCATGAGTTACTCATCTTCTAAAGAAATCTACACAAACTTAGCAGATTTCTAAAGCTTCGAGTAAAAAGCTTTGAATTTACCCTCCTGAGTTTGTGTATGGTCATTCATTACTTACTTGAGTTCCCTGTATGCGCATCGGGTCCTCCCCCGGAAGTCTCAGAAGTGTACAAGGAACACACCGCCTGCACCCTGTCCTCCGAGAGCTCAAGTGCGTGCAGGTCAAGGCACTTGGCACTACGCCCATTCTTTACTCTCTACCTGTGTGCCTAATGCCATGAGTAAAACTGCCATGCTGTGACTTGATGTAGACTTCCCCACAGCAGCTCTGTCTTCCCAAACTAGGGAGAAGATAAGGAACTGCTAAAGGACATTTTAGCAGCCTAGAGTCCCGGGACTGGGGGAGCCCTAGGAAAATCAATACTCCACTTGGGTAGTGAACGGACTGGAAGCAAAGAGCCCAATGGAGGTTATGATGAGGAGGCTTTATGTTTTCACATGTTAATCTGAGCGATAGTGCTGGAGCTCTAAAGCAAATCGCAACTCCGAGCCAGCTACCCATGTGCACCTGACTCCTACGGGCTCCCCAAGATTCGGTTTGCTTTCCTTCCCTCTCCTATGCCACTACACATCCTAAATTCCTCACCTCCAAGACTGGCCACCAAAATCAAACATGGTTTCAACTTAGTTTTGTTTTTTAGGCCATTATTTGTAGACAGTGGTGACAAAAGCTCACCTGTGGGAACTTCACTAGATACAGTTGAACAAAATCAAGGCAGCATTTCCTTAGAAATATTCCCAACTGAAAACTAAATCATATATATATATATATATATATATATAAATCATATATATATATATATATATGGTTTTGGCATAAGCAAACCATCATCTAGATTACTTGGTCCAAAAGACATTTAGACCAGATTCTGTGATGACAGCAATGAGACGTGAACATAGTGAAATAAAATCAAGTATCTGAAATCCAAGGAGACGTCCAGATGAAGGAGAAGGAAGATGGCACAGGAGAAAGCAGCCCAGGAGTGGGCTCTCCACCAACTCCACCTGCAGAGCACCCCAAGACCCAAGAATGCCAGGGACTTAACACCTGAGCGAGCATGCAGTGCGTGCATTAACTGAGTCAGCCGGCTGGAGAGACTGTCAGGGTCTGCAGTGCTCACGTTCAAGTAACCCTTAGCTTAGTTAATGGCCTCAAAGCACAAGTTTTTAGTACAGTATATTGCATAGTTGTTCATTTTAGTATTGTTGCTCATCTCTGTGCCTAACTAATGAGTTAAACTTTACCAAAGGAATGTGTATGTGCACAGGAATGAACACAGTATACACAGGGTTCATGCCACCCTCCGTTTCAGGCACCCACTGGGGGTCCTGGAATGGACCCCCAGCAGGTAAAGGGGGACGACTATACTTCTCTTCCCACCTAGAAGCTTCCTCCAGGGCTACTCACCAAGCTTTACTGTTTCTTACGCAAAGAAAAAATAAAGGTTCATCACAGGAAAGATGCATCTGTGGGATTTAAGGTTCAGGGGCCGCTCCAAAATCTGCTCCTATATCTGAACTTCACCCTTCTCATTGAGAAATGGCACATATTTGCTCAACAAAAATTAAGAAACTGTTAATAAAAACCAAGGAATTACCTCCAAAAGATTCTGCTAAAATTCAAATGTTACCCTAGGAAAAACTGCTACTTAATATATAATAAAATGTCATGATATTAAAGTAACTGAGCCTTAACAGAAGGAAGAATCAAGGTCTTCAAAGAGGACAGAACAGACAGGTTTTGTCTGTTGTGTAATTTTAAGCCCAGACCAGGCAAGGCTGGGGCAATGCCCATCAAAGAGGATGGCGCTGAGGAAGCACAGGACAAGGGAAGGGACTAAGACATGGTAGGGCAGACACCACACTGGCCACGACACTCAAAACGAGCCTCGCTGTCAAGGAATGGGCGTGACCCTTTCCTTTCTGGAAGGCACAGGATAGCCATCCGCCACCAAGACTTCCTCATCTTCTTCACTCACACTCACATTTCTGGTTGCTCTGCACAATGCCAGGTAGCACCTGAGCCCGCCTGTGCTTACAAAATAAAATATGGCACACATGACCTGGCTACAAACCACACAATGTTCTAGCTCAAATTAAGACTCTAAGAGGAGCCGGGCGTGGTGGTACACACTTGTAATCCCAGTACTTGGGACGCTGAGACAGGAGGATCACAAGTTCACGGCCAGCCTCAGCAACTTAGTGAGGCTCTCCACAACCTAGTGAGACCCTGCTTCAAAATAAAAGATAAAATCGGTCTGGGGATGTAGCTCAGAGGTAGAATGCCCCTGGGTTCCATCCCCAGTAACACACACACACACACACACACACACACACACACACACACAAGGGGGGCTTTGAAAAGTCAAGATGAAAACCATACACTCATGCACACATGTATGAGATGCACATCATATGCATATAAGTATATACACTAAATAAACAGAAGGGATGTTTTATTATATCATGCCTGTGGTTCTTCCTAAAAATCAAGTTCTAAATATTTCTATTTATAAGTCAATTTCCTATTAAGCTTCCAAATATTTGCTTTCATCACAGTGACCTTAAATGTGGGTTTTTTGTTTTGTTTTGTTTTGTTTTGTTTTGTTTTGTTTTGTTTTTGCGGTACCAGGGATTGAACAAAGGGGCGTTCTACCTCCGCACTACGCCCCCGGCCCTATTTTTTATACTTTATTTTGAGACCGGGTGTCACGAAGTTGCGGAGGGCCTCACTAAGTAGAGACAGAGAGAGAGACAGGGAGAGAGAGAAAGAGAGCGTGCGCACACGTGTGCGTGCGCAAGCTGAGGCTGGCCGCGAACCCGGATCCTCCAGTCTCCGCCTCCCAAAGTACTGGGATTACAAGCGTGCGCTACCACGCCCAGCTAAATGTGGGGGTTTTATGAGTGCTGTATTTAACAGGTTACAGAGTTTGCCTATCTGGGTTCAAAGCATTGCTACATGGCTGATCACTTGAACACCCTTGAGCAAGTCATTTACACTCCCTATGCCTAAGACTCTGTGTCCAAAAATGGACAGGCCTGCTTTTAGAACTGGAAGAGATAAAGCACTTAAAGCCAGGCATGGTGGCGCCGTAGGAGCCCTGGGGGTAGAAATGTCCCACGAAGCCGGGCATGGTGGCACATGCTTGTAATCCCAGTACTTGGAAAGCTGAGACAGGAGGATCCGGGTTTGTGGCCTGCCTCAGCTAATTAGTGAGGCCCTCCACAACTTAGTGAGACCCTGTTTCAAAATAAAGAATAAAAAATAGGGCTAGGGGTATAGCTCGGAGGTAGAATGCCCCTGGGTTCAATCCCCAGTACCACAAAAAAAAAAAGGAAAAAAAAAGATAAAGCATTTACACTAATGTCAACTGTACAACATGCACTCATTAAAGGTTATATATGTTTATAATCATTATCAGAATAACCTAAGTCAGTTTTAAAAACTGGATTCCTGCCGGGCGTGGTGGTGCACGCTTGTAATCCCAGTACTTTGGGAGGCGGAGACTGGAGGATCTGGGTTCGCGGCCAACCTCAGCTCGCTCGCTCTCTCTTTCTCTCTCTTTCTGTCCCTCTCTCTCTCTCTCTCTCTCTCTCTCTCTTTCTCTCTCTCTTTCTCTATCTAGTGAGGCCCTCCGCAACTTCGTGAGACCCGGTTTCAAAATAAAGTATAAAAAATAGGGCCGGCGGTGTAGCGCGGAGGTAGAACGCCCCTGGGTTCAATCCCCTGTACCGCCAAAAAAAAAAAAAAAAACTGGATTCCTGACAGACACGTGCTGGTTAAGAAATATGATTCAGTACTGGCTAAAAATGCAAATAATTAACTAAATACAATATACACATACCCTTTTTATTACCAAAATAGTATCAAATGATGCAAGAAAAGCCTGGAAGGCAATAAAGAATGTCTTCAGGTGGCAGAACGCTGGATGATTTGTTATCGTTATTTCTGTCAGTATTTTCCAAATGTTCTAAAATATGCTTATTTTAATAATAGAAAAAAACAAAATTTTAAAAATACACAATCTTAGCCAGGCACCATTGCATGTGCCTGTAATCCCAGTACTTAGAAAGCTGAGACATGAGAATCACAGGTTCAAGGTCAGCCTCATCTATGTAGGAAGACCCTCCACAGCCTGGAGAAACCCTATTTCAAAATAAAAAAAATTTTAAAGGGCTAGGGGTGAAGCTCTGAGATAAAATGCCCATGAATTCAATCCCCAGTACCACAAACCAACCATAATCTTACTACAATGAAGGAAATCTACTCTTTTATGTCCAACACATTTTCAAGAATATTCTTTAAAAATCAATTACAAAATAAATATGTTAATGTTTTCTGGTTTACTAGCTTTAATTTCACCACCCCCAGTATCGCCCAAAATAACTATTTCATGAAGGTTATAAAAAATAATTTTTAGAAACTGAAATCAGCAAGCTTGGCATTAAAATAATATTAGCTGTACCATGAACTCAACAAGGTCACCTTCACCAAACTTGAATTAAAACCACATTTTTAAACATCCAAGGCCTTAAACACTAAGTGCAGTAAAATCACTGTCCATGGTACTCCTGGCAGGCTACTCCTCCTGAGCAAGCAGGAGCTTAGCTCATTTACAAAGAATCATTACGAATTCATATACTCAGCAACTAAGAGTTCTTTCCTGTGTTTTACTATCCTAAAAAATGAAAACAATATGTCTACCAATAAACATGTTTCACTAAGTGCTTAAAAACACTATAGCATCAAAATAGTTTAGTAATGCTATCTGTGATAATAAAATGACCACCTGAATATTCAAAATGAACTTTCACCCAGCCATGAATTAACAACATATGTTACAAAACAAGTTGCCCTTGAGTAGAAATAAATTAATCCTAAATACTGCTAATCTTGAATATTAACCCACATGCTATTTTGAAGTTAAAATTCCAAATGCGCATAATGGGTTTTAGAATAAAAAATACTGCCTGGGCTTGTATGTCCGTCTGTCTCCTAAGACATAAGCTGAGGGAAAGAACAACTAAAAACAACAGGAAAACATCCTTACATAGCCACGTACTGGCATAACGCAGTCTGTCCTTGGGAGTGCCGGAACACAAGCCCACATTAAACAACAACATAAGTTACACCTTCCATAGACATAACAGATTAACCACCACTGTTCTCTGAAAAAGACCTACGAGTAGAACTAGAAAACTACAAGTGGTAGAGGCTTAGGTCACATACGGAGTGAATTAAGAGTAATGAAACTTGAGAGTCATCACTTTAGCTAGTTTGTGGCCAGTATTCTTGAAAAACAAAAACGTAAATGCATTTTAGCACTAAAATATTTACAAATATAAAAAATAAACAAATATATAATGCATAAAATATGTTAAATCTATTTGTCATAATAATAAGCCCTGTGTTCACATTTTAAATATTAAATATTACATATCAGTTTGTTATAATCCTACCTAAAAATACTATAGAGATTTAATATTATAGGATATTATATTAGAATATTATATTTTTTAAAAATCTGCCCAAACCCAAATTTTTAAACCCCATCACTATATATTCTAGGTGAACAGCTCACAAATTACATTCCCAAATCCATGGGGTTTCCTTTCAGGTCATCTATGAGGAGAAAACTATTTTCCTAACAATACTCAGACAGTATGAGCTTTTTCCATGTGTTGGTATTCGCCCAGATGCAAAGCTGAGAGTATATAACATCAGAATGCATGGGTATAAAATGTATTCCTCACTGCTACACACTACTCAAGGCTTTTTAAAAGCTACTTTCACTGGAGAATGTCTTTGATAAAACAGAAAAAAAAAAGATTGATTTTACTGGACCTTGATTTGAGCACATTTGTTGGAGATTAGTCCACTTCTGCTGCATACCAAAGTGTGAGGGATGCTTCCAGGGAAAGGACTTATGAGACTGTCTAAGTTACAAATTGAACTAGCCACTTTTTTCCTGGAACATCATTGTTCTTGAAAGAATAACAAACTATGGTTATTCAGGCTTGGATACTCAAAATTCTGACATTTTCTCGAAAATGAATAAGGCCAGCTTTCCCCTTCAAGTGCTGCCTAGGACAACGCTGCCAGTCATAAAAATTGAGTTTTTAAATGAAAATTAAGTTTTTCGAAAACTTGTATCCACCACTGTTGAGCTTAAGAGTTTCCCTATACTTAAGATTTTCCTGATGAAATCAGTGGTGATATTAGTAAATGTTACTAATGTCATTTTGATAACATTTTGTAAGAAAATCTGTCAACATTTGGTAGAGCTGTGTAACTCAGTGAATCCCTGTTTTCCAAATGATTGACGCATGGCAGAACAAGATCATGCATAGGGAAACCTCCTGTCAAAGTACAATACAGACAAGTGGCTTAAGTGTAGCAGAATAAATGAATCTTTTAAAGGATCTTCCCCAGGAGAATCAATAGCAGAGCCGATTCAAACTAGAAACGTTGGTATACCTCATTCTTATGTTTATCACCAATGACTCTTAAAAACAGTTAAGTTTTTGCAAACAAAATAATTAATTAATATAAAAGGTAACCCAGGAACTCGTTTAAAAGCTGGTGTAGCCGGGCGTGGTGGCGCACGCTTGTAATCCCAGTACTTTGGGAGGCGGAGACCGGAGGATCCGGGTTCGCGGCCAGCCTCTGCTCTCTCGCTCTCTCTCTGTCTGTCTCTCTCTCTCTCTCTACTTAGTGAGGCCCTCCGCAACTTCATGAGACCCGGTTTCAAAATAAAGTATAAAAAATAGGGCCGGGGGCATAGTGCGGAGGTAGAATGCCCCTGCGTTCAATCCCCAGTACCTCAAAAATAAATAAATAAATAAATAAATAAATAAATACAAGCTGGTGTAGCCAGGCGTGGTGGTAC
Source organism: Glis glis (assembly GCA_004027185.1). Classification (NCBI taxonomy): domain Eukaryota; kingdom Metazoa; phylum Chordata; class Mammalia; order Rodentia; family Gliridae; genus Glis; species Glis glis. The sequence goes on from PVJS01025585.1 coordinate 19,605, forward strand.
ACACCTGAAATCCCAGTACTTGGGAGGTTGAGACAGGAGGATCGCAGGTTCCAGGCCAGCCCCAGCAATTTAGCAAGACCCTGAGCAACTTAGCCAGACCCTATTTCAAAATAAAAACTTTTTTAAAAGGACTGGGAGTGTAGGTTAGAGGTAGAATGCCTCTGGGTTCAACCTCTAGTACCAGAAAAAAAACAAAAGGTGGCATAATAGCAGAGTGTATTATAAAGAACAAGTGTTCCTCACAACCTAGGTAAAATCACACTAGATTTTACAAGCATTGTTCTAGGAGTCTGGAGCACTCAAAATTCATTCAGAAAACAAAATATCCACTAAAAAACATATTTGAAAGATAGCCTCCCAATCTATGGATTTTATACTAAGCTCATTTATAAGTGGTTATGAATTTTAAAACTAAAAGTTTTTATATATGTGATGGTATCCAACAGTAATCATATTGCTACTCCTATTTCATTTTCTCTACTAAACATATAGAATTAGATTCAAAGCAAGAGGGACAAAAACTGACAATGTGAAGTCTTAGTACAAAGCTGGTAACAAGAGCACATAACGATACTCCAGACAGAACTTTTGTTAGCTCTGTAAAAATCAAGAAATAGAGTTATCAACAGGTCACATGAGAAGTTCCACCATGAGCAGACAGGGAAAGAGAAGCACCTTCTCAGGGGAGCAGAGGTTCAACTTGATGTTCCTTCAAACAGAACAAGCAACAGCGAACTGTGGGCTACGATGCTGAATAAAACAAGCCAGCTAGACTCCTCCTCGCCAATAAAATGCCCCAAATGACAGTAACGAAGGAGCACGTTTTCACAGGTCATAATACCAGGGTCAAACTCTTTTCTATTGTGAAAATCAAAGACACTCTCAGGTGCAGTTTCAGGAGGCGAGGCATAGCTTTGAATCTGGAAATAACCTGTCACACTGCTTTTACTACAGAGGGTGGCAGAGCTAGACTCAACCGGAATCTGTCCTTCCCGTCTGATTCCACCCTACCAAAAAGGAAGTCAGCTTTAAAACACAAAGGAAATGTCTGAGTATTCTGTGAAAATGGTCTGGTCCTCTCTGCGGAGGTCAACTGGGCATGAGCAAACTTTTGGAAGCTCAAAAGTGCAGAAATTAAAAAACAGTTCAAGCAAGTCCCTCCTGCTGGACCCTGGAGTTAATGGGGATAATCCGAGTTTATGCCTGTTGTCCTGGTGTACTTGTGAAAATCACCCACCTTCAGTCAGTGTTTCACATGGTCATGCAAGCGCTAACACAGTGACACAGGCAAAGCATGCTATGCAGAGGCAAACAAGAAACACGACAAATATTCACACTTATTTTCTGCAAGTCATACAATTCTCTTTAATATTACATTTCTCACAAGTACAGAAATTTTGGCTGTTTTCCAGTCATAGTAAACTCCTCAATTTCGGTTCCTCTAATTAATTTAATTCCTCGCATATTTTTGTAAAAGTGCATGTATGAAATTTCATGTTGTACAACTTCTGGAGTCATGGGAACACACTCTCCTACTTCATGCATGAGCCACCTGTGTGTGCTTACTTTCACTTTATTAAGTACATTCACTCCTGAAATCAAACCATAATGTGGTTCTGATCACTCGTATATGCCAAAATGAGTGAAATGTTATGTTTTCATTCTTGCTCTTGTAAAACCTAAGCCAGACAACTTGAGATAGGCAAACTCGCATCCCCCTCGCCACCTCTCAGCCTGCTTTAACCCTGTTTTGAGCTCCAAAATTCATGGGACCAGAAGTGTTTTGGATTTCGGATTTTTCCAGATTGTGTTATACCTGCATATATGTAATGAGACATCTTGGGGATAGGACCTGAGTGAAAGCATGAAATTCAATTGTTTCACACATACCTTATACACAGAGACTACTGGTAATTTTAAATGTTTTTATTTTGCCTGCATTTTGACTGCCACCTGTCATGTGAAGTCATGTGTGGAATTTTCCACTTATGGCATCATGTTGGCATTCAAAATGTTTTGAATTTTAGAGCATTTTGGATTTTGCATTTTCAGATTGGGGTATTCAACCTATACCAGAAATGTTAAAAAAGATCTTATGCTCATGAAAAAAGATGGTGCAGGAAGAAAGGTACAGTGGCCCACAACTATGATCCCAACAACTCAGGAGGCTGAGGTAGGAGAATGCCAAATTGGAGGCCAATCTGGGCAACTTAAACCCTGTCTCGAAATGAAATTTTAAAGCACTAGGGATGTAGCTCAATGGTAGAGGCCTTGGGTCCAATCCCATGCACTGGGGAAAAGAAAGGCAGGGGTGTGCATCAAAAATTGACAGCGTGCACACACCTGCTATCAACCCATGTCTTTGAGACACTGGCTGGAAGCCCACCAGTGAATCTGCAGGCCTTGTCAGCAGGTTACTGCTGGCCACACAGCATGTTACAGTGACACACCCAGAACTGAGGAAAGGATCCCTGAGGTGTGGCACACTGCTTAGCATCTAGTTCACAAATGCAGGTCAAACACCTTCCATCCCTGTCTTGGGCATCCAAAAGGTGAATGAGCACAACCTGGATATAATCAGCCAGGAAACTAACTGAAATAGCAAAGACTCTACCTACTGTGAAAATAATTTTCAATTAATGAGTCAGTTTTATGTTCAACAAGGGCCACTTGCATTTCCCTTTATTTATAATAAAGAAAAACAAGTTTATATCAAAATAATTGCTATTTATTAGCATTTTCTAATATTATAACAAAGTTCAAGTCTGGCAAAACTGTTTATAAACAAATTAACCTCTGCTACCAGAATAATACCTATACCTAGTAATAATGCTTTACACGCTACAATTGCTCAATAAAATCCTTAATGACATAACCACAAACCTTTTTTCTTAAGCTTCCCACCAGCTTCCTACCACATCCTGATATCATGCCCATACTTTTTCAATATGAATGACCACTTACACTGATATTGTACTACTGTTAATCAACCAAAATTTAATCACAATCAAAATTCTATAAAAGTCTTTAGCTACAACATCTGCATCCCATTAGGTCAACAAATTGCATAAAGTGAAATTATTTTTCATTGGCAAAAAGAATAGCATATTGAAACAGGTCTAGATGTAGTTTCAACTTAAAGATGTTTAAACAATGTTAGACAAGAGCTGTACCTCAGACTCTCACCCACACAACATAAAACTTACCCAGTTATTACAGGAAATAACAATTTTAAAAAGGCTATAACCACTAGTGAGGTTCAACTTCTCCAAAAAAGAAGAGAAAGAACAAAACAAAGAACAGACATGCCTACAAATACTAAAAACATGTCAATGGCAACCACGTATCTCATCAGACTTTAGCCACCAGAAAAAGAGATTTCAGCAGGACCAATGCTTAGAAATACAAGTGTGTTTTCAAGACAGTTTCCAATACAGTTAAGTTGCACGATAACACAGAGTTACAAACCTAAATGTCAGTCTGGACTACAGAATTAGCTTTAATAAGTTATGCTGTCATTACCTCTTCACCTGAAGACTTCCTATTCCACCTCTGCTGACAAACCAGAAATTATTCTTTACACACATCTCTGGGTAAACATGAATCATCACATTACTTTTCAAAATTAATCAAGGTGTTAAAATAAAACATTCATCTATTATAAAGCATATATTGGTACCCAAACAAATTCTGAGTGATTTTTTCCATCAGGGCAAAAAGAAGGCAATGAACTCAATAAATAACAAAACAAATATAAAAAATATCTCGTGATTCTAAATAGGTCAAATACCTAGCACAGTTTTTGCATTTAGGTGTAACCTTTATGCAAAACTAAGAATAAGACATGAAAAAATAAATCTTTATTAGCCTAACAATTTTCACTAAATTTTTAAAAAGCATACATCCCACATTCTGTCAGGAAGAAAGGTATACAAAGGAAGTCATATTCAATATTCTTTCCACACGATGTTTCTTGAGTGCCTACCATGTGACAGAGTAATTTTTCAAGAATTGACTTCTAAATTCTTGCCATGAGGTAATAATGAGGAAGGGAAACAAACCAATGGTTATCATGACAAGTCATGGTGAGTTAAAACTAACAGGAAGATCTTTGGGTGACCAGAGAAGTCTTCTGAGGAGGCACTGGGAAGCACAGATTAGCAAAACCCACTCTGCCATCATAAATAATTAGGACTCCTAAAGAACTAGAGCTTAACATTAAAAATGAGGAAAGGAGAGGACTAAAAAGTTTCTATAGTACTCAAGATACTAATTCAGCTTAATATCAATCTTCTGGTGACTAAATGCTAACATTTAATTCAGATCATCAACTCTTACTTTACAAACTCTAAAAGAATCTAGGATCCAAGTGAAGGAGAGGTTGAAAACACCCAACAACAACTTGCTTATTCTTTGGAAGCCCTCCTTCTACACAAATGTGAATATGAAGAAAAAAGCGGGATGACTTTTAAAACATATTCTACTTTTCTTAAAAAGTAAATGTAAACTGAATGCAGGGCACATGCCTATAATCCCAGTACTTGAGAGGAGGATGGTAGGTTGGAGGCTAGCCTCAGCAATGCAGTGAGACACAAGACCTTCAGTAACTTAGCAAACCCTGTTTCAAAACAAAAAATAAAAAAGGGCTGAGGGTGTAGCTCAGAGGTAGAATGCCCTTGGGTTCAATCTCCAGTACCAAAAAAAAGTAAACACATCAGAAAGACCAAGTTTATTACCTTCCTAAACACAGAAACCACAGAATTATATCAGTGGTTATCAAGGCTGCCTGAAATCACCAATCCAGATGATTACTGCACTTACAAAATTTGATGATACTGATCACTCTACCAAGAAAAACAAAACAGGAAATGAAAGAAAAAACTCAATTATACTCTTAAACACACCTGAAAAAAACCCAAGTAAATATACAGCTTAAATCTAATTTCTACAAGTCAACTTCTGCAGTGAATTTGCTCAGCATCTATTGAACATTTAGTAAAGCCTAGTACATCGCCTATGTTCTTGCAGAAAACTAAGAAATTTGATTTTTAATGGCCATATTATATTAAGTAACAATAGTCACTAGATGGTAAAAAAAAAAACTTTTCATAAATAAGTTTAAATAAAGCAGATTGGTACAACTGTCCTTGAAATACTGGTTTAGAGTTTACCTATATCATAATAAAAGGTACAGAATGTTAGATGGAAAGCTTAACTTCTAAGACCAGAATAAATTTAATAGCATACAAAGGTTCTCCAGAAAACAAAATAGAAAGTGTGAGCTAGCCACTACATAATGATGAAGCTGAGAGAAAATAACATATGGACATTTTTAAAAAACAATTCATTATGTGAGGCTTTCAGATACAATTCTGAAGAATCACTTCTAAAATTAGAAATGCTCAGAAATAAGTGGGGAGGAAAAACTAGTATGAAACATATAACTCTTTTAAAAATAGAAGTCCTTCAATTTTTGCTCCATATACACAGCAACTTTTCACCTACATAATGACTGAAAAAAAGTAGATTTCCAAATGACAGGCCAGTTTTACTTAAATAACTACTCATATCTCTAGGAAAATAGAGAATAAGTTTCAACTGAATGCTTTGAGGCAGAATTAATCAAATTGATTAAGTATAATGTTTCTGATTTGAAATTTTTCAAAAATGCCAACTCAAAAGATCAAAGAATAAGTTGAATTCTCTAATACTAAACTGAAAACAGGCTGGTTTTCTCAACTAGACTTGAGAAATCTCTCAAAATATCAATTAAAATAGATTCATTCAAAAACAAACAAAATGACTATGTACCAAGATAATATTTTACATACATCTAAATTTTATCCTGAAATTAATGAACTAATTATTCTGAAAGACAACATAATCCTGAAACTAAATTATTACACATCACCTTTCAAAAGATGTGCTAGTATGTCTATGAACGCTTAACTACATAGTAAATTTGCTTACCAGAACCTAACTCATAAAACCATTCCAGAAGATGAGTTGTGAAACAGGAATAACTTAACATCAGTGTTCAAACTGGCACCCTGAACCTAATAATTTGTATCAGCATTCAACTAAGGATTAAGACAAATGGATCTAACCATGTAAAGTGTAGTCACAGGTAAGACGAAGACAGAAGGAATGGGAAGCCTTCCCATCCCAGCAAAATCAAGACGTCAACAAAGTAAAAGTCAAATAATATACACAGGTTCAATAATAAAGATAATAAATTTCATGAGAATGTTCAAATCTACCAAATGCGTTTTGGTGTCTAAGAGCTGGTATTTCAGCAGATGTTGTTAACTTTAAATCACCTATTACCACAAACCAAAAACAGATACTATTAAAATAATTTCCTGAACGGGCACAAATCCTGGATAAGAGTTAGATCGTGCTGTGGAGACCTGCAGAGCTCAAACTCTGAGCAAGCACCGGTTCGAGAGGGGCTACAGGGTCTCCCCCGCAGGTCACCTCCTGCTTCCCCCAAGCATCTCCTGTCCTGATGGAATGGGCCTCAGACATTTTTTGCAAAACCATGCAGATCTCTTTCAGCAGCTCTGCTATAAACAACTGCCACTGCACCAAGCCAAGTGTGCCTTCCTCCTGCCTCGGACAGTGGCGCCCTGCCGGCAGGCGGGGTCCCCGGCGCCCACCCAGCGGGGTCGGGAACAACTCCTGGACGCTGGCCTCATGCCCGCGGTGGGCACCTCCAGTTCAGACCCGCTGAGTGAAGCACCAGCCGGTCACGTGGTCTCCGAGTGACCGCGCTCTGTGTCCCCGACACTCGGAAGACGCCATCAGAAAAAGGACTGGCTGCGGCCAGGACGAAATGTCTGGTCCGCGTCCTCTAAGGCACGGCGCGGGGGCGGCGTCAGGGAGGCCTGGGGCACAAGGGGGCGGCCAGGTGGGGTCCCGGGGCACAGGTGAGCGGCCAGAGGGGCTACCTGGGGCACAGGTGGGTGACCAGGTGGGGGTCCCAGGGACACAGGCGGCGGCCATGGGGGCGGCCTGGGGCACAGGTGTGTGGCCAGGTGAGGTCCCGGGAGGCACAGGTGAGAGGCCAGGGGTGTGGCCAGGTGGGGTCCCGGGGACGGTCTGGAGCACAGGTGGCGGCCAGAGGGGGGCGGGCGGCGCAGGTGGGAGGCCAGGTGGGTCCCGGGGGAGCAGGGGAAGGCCCGGGCACAGGTGATGGTGCGCCCCGCAGGCCCCGGCACCGGGACCCACCCGGCCGGGCCGCAGACAGGGGCGGCGGCGGGGGCGCGCACCGGCCGCGCGGGCAGGGGCTGGGGGCGGGGCGCGGCGGCGCGCGCGGGTCCCGGGGCGCGCGGGGGGCGCGGCGGGGCTCCGGGGGGCGCGCCCACCCTCCCCCCGCTCCGCCGGCCCTCCCCCGGCGGCGGCGCCGCTCACCTCCGTCGGCTGGCTGATCTCGAACAGGTCCAGCCGGTTGGCGTTCCAGTGGTGGATGATGTCGGCCAGCTTCCGCCGCTCCTCGTCGCGGCCGCCCGCCGACATGGTGGCGGCCGCGCTGCTGCCCGGCGCCGGCAGCCCACCTCCCAGGCCGCCTCGCCGCCGCCGCGCCCTCGCCGCTCGGGCCCGCGTCCGGCCGCGCCGCCTCAGCCCGCGCCTCCGCCCGGCCGGTGCGCCCCGCGCCGCCCCGCCCCGCCCCGCCCGCCGCCGTGCGCGCCCGCCGTGCGCGCCCCCGCCGCCCGCCGCCGCGCGCCCGCCGTGCGCGCCCCCCGCCCGCGGCCGCGCGCCCGCCGCACCTCCGCGCCGCGCCGCTAGGTGCTGCTGCCCGCGCAGAGGCGGAGGCGGAGGCGGAGGCGGAGCGGGGAGGGCGCGCGGCGGCCGCGGAGCCGGGAGGGTCACCGGGACCGTGCGGGGCCAAACGGACCACGCGGGGCCCCGTCGTGCGGGTCCTCACGGAGAACGCGGGGCCCCATAGACGACGCGGGGCCCCAGAAGTGACGCGGGTCCCCATAGGCGACGCGGGTCCCCATGGGCGATGCGGGTCCCCAGAGGTGACGCGGGTCCCCATGGGCGACGCGGGGCCCCATAGACGACGCGGATCCCCATAGACGACGCGGGTCCCATGGGCGATGCGGGGCCCCATGGACCAGGCGGGTC
>PVJS01025586.1:0-15319 GCA_004027185.1 Glis glis
TTTTTTTTTTTTTTTTTTTGCGGTACTGGGGATTGAACCCAGGGGCATTCTACCTCCAAGCTACACCCCCAGCCCTGTTTTTTATTCTTTATTTTGAAACAGGGTCTCATTAAGTTGCAGAGGGCCTCACTAAGTAGCTGAGGCTGGCCACAAACCTGCGATCTTCCAGTCTCAGCCTCCAAAGTACTGGGATTACAAATGTGCGCCACCATGGCCGGTTTAACATTATTTTTGACCCAAACTATGGTGTGACTACAATATAAAATACTGTTTTCTAAGCCGGGTGCATGCTTGTAATCCCAGTACTTGGGAGGCAGAGACTGGAGGATCCAGGTTCGCAGCCAGCCTCAGCTACTTAGGCCCTCCGCAACTTCGTGAGACCTGGTTTCAAAATAAAGTGTAAAAAGTAGGGCCAGGGGTGTAGCTCAGAGGTAGAACACCTCTGGGTTCAATCCCTGGTACCGCAAAAAAAAAAAAAAAAAAAAAAGACTGTTTTCTCCCCACATGGCTCCGACTCTGGCTCTGGAGATGCAGGTGGAGTCCCAGCGTGGGCTGGGTGACAGGGTAAGTGCCTTGTTTTCCAAGGGGACTGTGTTGGAGGGGAGACACTCCCGCCTCTGTCTACAGAGAAACCTGCCTTTGCGCTACCTGTCGACAGGGAGATGGGAAGAAGAGAGTGCAGGCGGTGAAGTTAGTGGAGCCAATGTAAGTAAGGAAAGAAAGGAGGCTCCAGATGGGGATTCGACCCTCCCCTGTCTTGAGCTCGTGGGCCTTTTATTCTAATCAGGAAATCTGTTAAGTGGACAGGAATTTTTTGTGAGTGTGTATGTGGCACTGAGGATTGAACCCGGGGGCATTCTACCTCCGAGCTACACCCCCAGCGCTATTTTACTTTTATTTTGAAACAGGGTCTTGCTAGGTTGATGAGAGTCTCACTACTTGCTGAGGCTGTCCTCGAACCTGGGATCTTCCTGTCTCAGCCTCTCAAGTACTGGGATTACAGGAGTGTGCCACCATGTCCAGCTCTTAAGTAGACAGGAATTTGAGGACAGGTTGGTTTGTAGGGCTGGGGATGTAGCTCAGCGGCAGAGGCTTACCTAGCATTTGTGAGGCCTTGAGTTGGATTCCCAGCATATCACACACACACACACACACACACACACACACACACACACAGATTGGTTTGTTCTTATAATTTCTTGTACTTACACACAGGCTGTTCTGAGAAATCAAATTACTAGATTTTTGGGAGTATGCATTTTAGATTTCAGAGATAGCTAAATTATCCTTCCAAAGGCTGTAAAAATTTATACTCAAATGGGCATGGTGGCACACACTTGTAATCCCAGTACTTGGGAGACTGAGACAGGAGGATGGCAGGTTCGTGGCCAGCCTCAGCTACTTAGTGAGGCCCTCTGCAACTCAGTGAGACCCCGTTTCAAAATAAAGAATAAAATATAGGACTGGGGGGGTGTAGCTCGGAGGTAGAATGCCCCTGTGTTCAATCCTCAGTACCACACACACACACAACATTAATATTCGGCCGGGCGTGGTGGCACACGCTTGTAATCCCAGTACTTGGGAGGCTGAGACCGGAGGATCCGGGTTCGTGGCCAGCCTCAGGTACTTAATGAGGCCCTCCGCAACTTAGTGAGACCCTGTTTCAAAATAAAGAATAAAATATAGGGCTGGAGGTATAGCTCGGAGGTAGAATGCCCCTGGGTTCTATCCCCAGTACTGCAAAAAAAAATTATATTCCAAGGAAAACAAACAACACTATTAAAAAGTATCAAGCCAGGTGTGGTGGCACATGCAGTGTTTGGGAGGTTGAGACAGGAAGATGGTAGGTTTGAGGCCAGCCTCAGCAACCTAGTGAGGCCCTCAGCAACTTAGCAAAACCCTATTTTAAAATAAAAAATAAAATAGGTCTCGGAGTGTAGCTCAGAGGTAGAATGCCCTGGGTTCAATTCCCAGTACCAAAAAAAAAAAAAAAAAAAAGAAAAGAAAAATTAAAACAGCAATGAGGTAGCACTACACACCCAGAAGATGGTTAAACCTGAGCTTTGATCAGATCAATGCTGGCGAGGAGCTGCAGCAACAGGAACTCACTCATTACTGTGGGGAATGCACAACTGTACAGCCACTTTGCTTTTTGGTTGTTGTTGTTGTTTGTTTTTGTGGTGCTGCGGCTTGAACGAGGGGCTTTCTACCTCCAAGCTACACCCCCAGCCCTTTTTATTTTTTATTTTTGTGTATATACATATAAATATATGTATATGATTTTGAGACGGGCGTGGTGGCGCACGCTTGTAATCCCAGTACTTGGGAGGCTGAGACAGGAGGATCTGGGTTTGAGGCCAGCCTCAGTTACTTAGTGAGGCCCTCCACCACTTAGTTGAGACCCTGTTTCAAAATAAAGAATAAAAGCCGGGCGTGGTGGCGCACGCTTGTAATCCCAGTACTTGGGAGGCTGAAACTGGAGGATCTGGGTTCGCAGCCAGCCTCAGCTACTTAGTGAGGCCCTCCGCAACTTAGTGAGAACCTGTTTCAAAATAAAGAATAAAAAATAGGGCTGGGAACATAGCTCAGAGGCAGAATGCTCCTGGGCTCAATCCCCAGTAGCGCAAAAAAAATAAATAAAATGATTTTGTTTCACACCACAATAGTGGATATGTGACATTATGCATTTGGCCAAACCCACAGAACTGTAAACAAAAACGTAGCACAGCAAGGCAGGATGTTACTGATAGGGAAACTGGTTGGGGGCAGGGAGAACTCACTGTATTTCCTGTTCAGTCTTTTGGTAAACCTAAAATTGCTCTAAGAGCTGGGCGTTGTGGTGCACACCTGTAATCCCAGTACTTGGGAGGCTGAGACAGGAGGATTGCAGGTTGGAGCCCAGCCTCAGAAACTTAGCAAGGCCCTCAGCAATTTAGTGAGGCTTTGTTTCAAAATAAAAAATATAAAATAGGGCTGGGGGGTATAGCTCAGTAGTAGTACCTCACTGGGTTCAATCCCCAGTACCACAAAGTAAAATACTATTTTAATTTGCATTTCCTTGCATACTACTCAAGTTGAAGGTTTTTTCCAGATTGTTGGACTTTCCAAGTTTCCTTGTTACGAACTGTCTGTTGTATCCTTCACCTATTTTCCAGTTGATGTGTGTGTGTGTGTGTGTGTGTGTTGCTGGGATGGAAGTCAGGGTTCATGCAAGTGCTCTATACCACTGAGTTATACTCCCAGCCCTGTTATTGGTCTTTTGATTGTGGATTTGGAGGAGTTTAGTTTTTAGCACATCAATTCTCTATTTTGTGTGTTGCTAATGTTTTGTCATGATTTGTCATTTCTGTTTCAACTTCCGGTACAATGACTTTGTCCCACAGGAAGGTTTTAATCTCGACGACTGCCTGAGAGACTTGCTCCTGGGGAGCCGCGGTCCGAGCCAGTCTCCGGGTGCAGTCCAGCCTTCACCCTTTCCCTCCTGGTTCTCCAAGCTGAACCCAGACCCTCTGGTCCCACGCGTACACAGAGGCTCCTCTTGGCCATGTTCTGAGACCTGCACGGCTTTATGTAATGGGATGAAGCTGGCTCAAGAGATTAGCAAGATGTCTTGTGGATTCTACTTTTAATCTGCAGTGTCCAGGCTGTCCCTGCTTGGCTGGGAAGGGCGCTGCAGAAACGACACCCGGGACCAGCCCCTGCTACCGCCACTGAATCAACGGGGGTCCCAGGCTAGGGTGGCCTGACATGGGCAGCCCCCAGAGCAGCTCCCTGCAGCTCGGGCCGCCGGCACCCCTCCCCAGGCCCTGAGCCGTCAGCCCTGAGCTCGCAGAGGCTCGCAGAGGGCGCTGTGCCGACGGAGGCTGCCCGCACCGCACCTGGCAAGCATGGCGCTGCTGAAAGTCAAGTTTGACCAGAAGAAGCGGGTCAAGTTGGCCCAAGGGCTCTGGCTCATGAACTGGCTCTCCGTGTTGGCCGGCATCATCATCTTCAGCCTCGGGCTATTTCTGAAGATTGAACTCCGGAAGAGGAGCGACGTGATGAATAATTCCGAGAGCCATTTTGTGCCCAACTCCTTGATAGGGATGGGGGTGCTGTCCTGTGTCTTCAACTCTCTGTCCGGCAAGATCTGCTATGACGCTCTGGACCCCGCCAAGTACGCCAAGTGGAGGGCCTGGCTGAAGCCCTACCTGGCCACCTGCGGCCTCTTCAACGTCGCCCTCTTCCTCGTGGCCCTCTGCTGCTTTCTGCTGCGGGGCTCCCTGGAGAGCACCCTGGCGCACGGGCTCAAGAACGGCATGAAGTACTACCGGGACACGGACACCCCGGGCCGGTGCTTCATGAAGAAGACCATCGACCTGCTGCAGATCGAGTTCCAGTGCTGCGGCAACGGCGGCTTCCGGGACTGGTTCGAGATTCAGTGGATCAGCAACCGCTACCTGGACTTTTCCTCCAAAGACGTCAAAGAGTGAGTGGCCTCCGCTCCCGGGGTCGGGGCTACTTGGGGACAGTGCGGCCCAGGCCACTGACTCCCTGTCCTAACCAGTGCCATTTCCTCCCAGCTGGGGGCACAGCTTATTACTGGGCACGCGGGGGCATTGGAACATACGAAGTGGCCGGTATCCCCGCACCTCTGGCCTGTAAAAATGGCAGCTCCACGCGGTTCAGCCTCACGCTTGGCTGAGGTGGGAGGCAGGTGTCGAGTTATAGAAGCTGCTTGGACAGGAATCCCCAGGAGGGACATCCAGACAGGAACGTGAGCCTTCTCCTACGGTTGGGTGGGTCACTTGTAACTCACGTACACCGAGACATTATTTGGTGTTTGTCAAAGAAGGTGGATTCAGTCCCAAAAGTTTAAACTTAGTTCCCTGGTTTTCCAACCTTTCAACCCTGAGCATTCGTTCCCAAGGCGTTTGTCTTAGAGATGGAGGAATGCAATCCCGCCGTTACGCCTGTGGACGTGGGGCAGAGCGTGGGGCCTCACGCTGGGCTGTAGCTTTGGCTCTGCTGCTAATTGGCTTGAGCCTTGAGCAGGTTGTTTGCTGCTCTGGGTCTTTGCTTGCCCAGCTTTTAAATGAAAGCACTGAAACCGGTGATCTTGGAGTTCATTTCCTTGCTCTGTCTAGAGCCTGGCATACAGCAGGTGCTCATTACAAGCCTGCTGGTGTTTACTTCTTTTTTTTTTTTGGTGTTACCTGGGATTGAACCCAGGGGCATTCTGCCTCCGGGCTACACCCCCAGCCCTATTTTTTATTCTTTATTTTGAAACAGGGTCTCACTAAGTTGCGGAGGGCCTCACTAAGTAGCTGAGGCTGGCTGCGAACCTGGATCCTCCTGTCTCAGTCTCCCAAGTACTGGGATTACAAGCGTGCGCCACCACGCCCGGCTTGGTGTTTACTTCTTAAGTCACGATAGTGCACCATGACAAAGTATTTCTAAGGTATTCTTGGCATTCGTACAAATGAAATCCTGCTGGCTCTGCGGGAGGTGTTGGGGAGAAAGAGCATCATTGGTGTTAGTGATGACAAGCCGCCGACCCCGCAGGCTGCCCTTCCCAGCAGCCCCGGCGCCTGGGGTGACTTTCCAGGGAAGGGCAGCCTGCCCTGAGTCCACGACCTCCCTCGCCTCTTCTTTCCATCCACCTGTACACCTTCTGGCTGACACTGCGACGGAGTTGTTTATGCAGGTAGCTCTTCCTCTGAGAGCAGGGGGACATGTTTGAAGCCAGACAACACCGTGGCCCCAGATGGCCAGCTCAGCTGCCCGCAGGCGGAGGGCAGGCAGAGTGAAGGTCACTGCTCGGGATTTGGTTTTCTCTGTGGATGGAGATTACTGCTGCAAATCCTCAGCCCAGGAAAGGATTGTAAAGGGCTCTGCAGGGACAGCACAAGGTGGCATGGTTTACATAGGTCACCCCAGGAGGGTGAGGCCAGAGGGACAAGCAGAATTTCTGGGGGCATGTGAGAGGCTAATGGTAGGATCAGCCTGTGTGAGCCCATCTTTGTCTTCTGCATAGGGTCAGTCTCTGGAGAGACATAGAAAAATCTTTCTGTAACACCAAGACCCTTTTTGTTCCAGAGTGGAGAAATCATCCCGGGTGCTCCAGAAATCATCCCGGGCGGGGACTGTGTGATTTCTGGCCATTTCGGCAGGCTTTGTCCTTGGCGCAGCTCTGTCCCCTCCGTGCGAGGCACACCTGGCTGGCCAGCAGCTCCCAGCAGCTCCAGCCCCCGCTCCTGCTGGCCCCCGTGGCCTGGGCTCTCCAGGCACTGGGATGGGCTGTGGCCTCAGCAAGCATGTGGGGTGGGCGGTCACTGGAGAGTCCTCAGGGGATGGGTGGACGGATGTTTGCTCACCAACTGAGGGAAACCTCAAATTCTCCAGGCTGCTTTCTTGTGGGGTGGGAGTGGGGTGGAGGGGCGCGTCTTTCTCTTCTTCCTGGCTTTCTCTGGCTTGTTCTCTACTTCCTCCTCCAGAGAGAGTGAGTCAGTGGGCAGAGGCGATGCAGGCTCTCGAGGGACATCTATGCGATTGGATCCAGGGCTTCTGTGCCCCAGGCATGGGAAATGGAATGGGGCTGTCCCTGTCCAGCCTGGTGGCCCTGGGTGGCCCAGGATGAGGGGGGACAGTCTCAGCTGTAATTGGGGAGGAGCCAGGTCCAGGAATGGCACCTCCTTCAGGGCCTGAGTTCTCACAGCCAGTGGTTCTAAACCAGGGCTGGTTTTTTTTGTTTTATTTTTATAGTATTAGGGATTGAACCCAGGGCCTCACACATGCTAGGCAAGTACTCTACACTGAGCTACATCCCCAGCACTTTTTGTTCTATTTTGAGACAGGATTTTCCTAAATTGCCCAGGCTGGCCTTGAACCTGTGATCCTCCTGCCTCAGCCTTCCAAATGCTGGGATTACAGGTGCACGCCACTGTGCTGGGCCTCAACCAATGCTTCTTTTATCTGCTTTTAAGACGGGCTCCCTCGGAGAGGAGCCCACTTTAGTACAGGGGAGGTGGGCCGAGCTTGGTGGTGCCGGGACCTCCCTGGGCCCCCAGCCTCCCCTGCCTCTGGGCCTCCCCCAGGAGCATCACCTTGCTTGCCTGCCCTCCTTCCAACCGAGGATTAAGGCCCCACTCACCTCTTAAGACAAAGCCAGGCAGAGGAGAGCTCCTTAGCAGGTGATCTGGTTATTTTTATCAGCGGGTATTTCCCAGGCGCTAAGTGTTGCTCTGCTGGGGGGGGGTCACCAGGGATGACCCCCTTATCTTGATTAAGATAAGGCTCATTTTCTAATGGTCTAGGCCATTCTCCACAGCTGAGCCACATAGAGCCTGGGCAGATCTTCATGTCAGAGTTTTTTTTTTTTTTTCTGGAGAAACAAACAGAATTCGTAGATGAGTCAATAAGTCAAGAAGGAAAGGTGTACGGAAGCGGAGGCGGGAAGCCGGCAGCAGGGTATAACCGACAAGGAGTCAACACACCTGTCCGAGCGCGCCAGGGCGCGAGCGGCATCGAGTCAGCCCAGCCCAGGCCAGGGCGCGGCGCCTCCCGGAGCCTCAGCTCCCACCTGAATGGTGCCCACTTGGGCTGTGGCGGAGATGCGGTGCTACACACGGGGCACCTGGCTCTTAATGTTTCTTTTGAGATTTCTTTTTTGAGTAGTTGTTAGACATAAAGTACTGTGGGTTGTGAGGGAAGACATAAAAATGAAGAGACACGCTGGGCGTGGTGGCGCACGCTTGTAATCCCAGTACTTTGGGAGGCAGAGACCGGAGGATCCGAGTTCGCGGCCAGCCTCAGCTCTGTCTCTCTCTCTCTCTCTCTATCTCTCTTTCTCTCTCTCTCCTTAGTGAGGCCCTCCACAACTTCGTGAGACCCGGTTTCAAAATAAAGCATAAAAAATAGGGCCGGGGGCATAACGTGGAGGTAGAACGCCCCTGTGTTCAATCCCCGGTACCGAAAAAAAAAAAATGAAGAGACACACTCTGTCCCCAGGGAGCCCCAGCCTGAGGGAGACATGAAACTTGTCCGCTGGGGTCAGGGAGGTGGGGTCAGGGAGGTGGGGTCAGAAGGCCAGCCTGCAGACTGGGGGCAGCTCAGGGCCTGTGCTGGCCTCGCCCCAGGGCCATAGGCCTGGTCTTCTCTTCACACGCACACGGAGTGCGTACGAGGTGGTGCGCAGGCTTTACCCCAGCTTTGGGACACCTGGAGGGGCATAAGGATGGGTGATGGTAGTTGGAAAATTGTTGCTGGGCCGGGTGTGGTGGCGCACACTTGTAATCCCTGTATTTGGGAGTCTTGAACAGGAGGATTGCAGGTTTGAGGCCAGCCTCAGCAACATAGCAAGGCTCTAGGCAACCTAGTGAGTCCGTTTCAAAACTAACAAATAAACAAAAGTAAATAAATAGGGTTGGGGGTATAGCTCGGAAGTAGAATGCCCCTGGGTTCAACCCCCAATACTAAAAAAAAAAAAAAAAAAAAAAAAAGACGAGAGAAGCTAGCAGTCCCTGGGGCCTGGGCTTCCTTCCTCACAGCGCCTGAGAGGCGATGGGAGTCCCCTGCCTCACGCAGGTGCAGAGGTCGAGCCCCTCGGCTCTGAACCCAGAGGTCTGCTCTCTGCCACTCTCGTGCTGTCCGTGGGAACAAGTGGGGAGCTCCAGGGGTCCCATGCTGGGGGACCCCTCAGGTCAGGAGGAGGGAAGGACAGCGTGGAGCTGGGACTCCCGGCCTTGGGAGGGCAGGCTGCTCTTGGAGGCGGGCAGGAGGGGGCACTGTGCCCAGGGCTGCCAGCCCTTCCAGAGGGGGGTGGGAGCGCCGAGCTCAAGGCCCAGTCAACACCCCTCCGGCCCGCCGTCTCCCCAGGGCAGCTCTGCCTGAATGTGGCGTCTGCTCTCTCCACACACAGGGCGCTGTCAGAGGGTCGTTTCTGTCAGCAAGCAAGTGTCGCAGGCGCCTGTCTCCCACAGGGCCTGTCCTGGGCCTGCCACGGTGAGAGCCCCCCAAGGCAGCTGCCCTCGGGGACCAGACGCCACAGTGGGTATAGCTTGTGCCACCAGCTCGCAAGAGATGACGCCCCTGCCATGTGGCATGGCCGTCCCGATCACAGCCTAATGTCAGCTCCCGGGCACATGGTGCTGCACGCTGCTCGGGAAGGACTCGCCTCCCACGCGGCAGGCACTGCTCACGCCTATTTGTATGGCCCTCGTGTCACCTCCGTTTCACAGATGAGGAAGCAGAGACAGGGAGAGGCTAAGGGACTTGTCCAGAGGAAGGGAGCTGGTCTGTGGGAGGGCCAGGAGTCAAACCTGGATGGTGCCATCCCATCCCGCACTGCTGGTGCCCCCAGGGCCACCCATTCTCTAGCAGTGGGTCTCACCCATGCAGGACTGCAGGCCTCGTGGAAATATGGTTGCCATAAGCCAGGTCACCATGTGTAGCCTTTGTAAAGTATGTGTGTGTGTGTGTGTGTGTGTGTGTATGTGTGTGTGTGTGTGTGTGTGTTACTGGGGATTGAACCCAGGGAACGTCTACCTCCAAGCTATACCCCAGCCTGTTTTTAAAATTTTTTGTTTTGAAACAAGGTCTCGCTGGGCTTGGTGGAGCATGCCTGTAATCCTAGTACTTGGGAGGCTGAGACAGGAGGATCACAGGATTGAGGACAGCCACAGCAAGTAGTGAGACTCTCATCAACCTAGTGAGACCCTATTTCAAAATAAAAAATAAAATAGGGTTGGGGTATAGCTCAGAGGTAGAATGTCCCCGGGTACAATCTCCAGTGCCACAAACAAAACAAAACAAAAAAACCTCAGGGTCTCACTAGGTTGTTGAGAGTCTTCCTATGTTGCAGAGGCTGTCCTGGAAGCTGTGATCCTCTTGTCTCAGCCTCCCAAGTACTGGGATTATAGGTGTGGGCCATCATTCCCGGCCTTCCTAAAGTCTAAATCATCACGGATGGAAACTAACAGGCAATTCATAAAAAAGAAACAAATGGGTCTTAAACATGTGAAGAGATGTTCAATTCCACTTATAATGAGAAAACCCCAATACCAGGCATGGTGGCGCACACCTATAATCCTAGTACTTGGGAGGCCGAGACAGGAGGATTGCAGGTTCTAGGCCAGCCTCAGCAATTTAGGGAGATCCTCAGCAACTTAGCCAGACTCTGTTTCAAAAGAAAAAAATAAAATGGGCTGAGGGTATAACTCTGACATAGAATGCCTCTGAGTTCAATCCCTAGTACCATAAACCAACCAAACAAACATCCCCCAAAAATCCAACCCCGAGGTACTATTTTTCATTCATCAGGTTGTGGAAGAGCCAAAATCCAACCTGTGTGGGTATGGCTATGGGGGCCGGCTCTCACCAGTGTGGCTGGTTGGAGTGTGACCATACAGCCCCCCAAAGGGACAAATATAGCAGAGATCTGAGAATATCAGTCTTAGATGCAGGGATGCTTCTTCTAGAAATTTACTTACTGTCTAACTATATTCACAACATGCACAACAACCCATGTCCATTTGTGTTAAGGTGAGAATGGGAGAAAACCAGACATCCATCAGTAGGGAACCTGACAGAACCCCAATAGGAACCCTATGGGTCAGTGCCACATCCCTGTGATTCAAGAATTTGGGAGGCTGAGACAGGAGGATAGCAGCTTTGAGGCCAGTCTCAGCAATTTAGTGAGACCCAGTTTCAAAATAAAAAATGAAAAGAGCTGAGAAGCCGGGCGTGGTGGCCCACGCTTATAATCCCAGTACTTGGGAGGCTGAGACAGGAGGATCGCAGGTTTGCGGTCAGCCTCAGCTACTTAGTGAGGCCCTCTGCAACTTAGTGAGACCCTGTTTCAAAATAAAGAATAAAATAGGGCTGGGGGTGTAGCTCAGAGGTAGAATGCCCCTGGGTTCAATCCCCAGTACCACACACACACAAAAAAGAGCTGGGAGTGTAACTTGGAGGTAGAATGCCCCTGGGTTCAATCCCCAGCACCACCACCACCAAAAAGAGAAAAAGGAAAAAGAAAAGAGAAACCCTATGGGCCACCCACACAATAGGAATATCACACAGCTTATTAAAACAGCAACAGAGATCCAGGACAAACTCCGTTGGTAGATAGGAAAAGATCTCAAGATATTGCCAAGGGAAAAAGGAAAGGCTCAAGGCAGAACCTATATAATGCTACCATTTGGGTTTAAAAAACCCTAGAAAGCCGGGCGTGGTGGTGCACGCCTGTAATCCTAGTACTTGGGAAGCTGAGACAGGAGGATCCTGGTTCATGACCAGCCTCAACTACTTAGCGAGGCCCTCTGCAATTTAGTGAGACCCTGTTTCAAAATAAAGAATAAAAAATAGGGCTGGGGGTGTATCCCAAAGGTAGAATGCCCCTGGGTTCAATCCCCAGTATCCACCCAAACAAACAAACCCTAGGAAAAATCACATTTGCAAAGCCCAAGCTTGCTGGTCCACGCACAGTTGCAACCTCTCTGGAGGAGCAGGCACCGCTGGCCACAGCAGAGGGACCCAGAGGCCCAGAGACAAGAGTGCAAGATTTGTTTTGTATTTAAGAGATTTTATTTAAAAGCTGAACGTGGAAAGTGTTTTTAAGAGTATAAGAGTATACCCTTTCAACGAACATTGTTGAAAATTATGTGTGTTCTAAATAATGATATGCTTTTTATTCTTGTGTTGTATCATGTGCTGCTATTTTATTATGCAATGCATGGCTCATGGGTAGCTTTTTTTCTCAAGACAAAATCCATAGTTGAGTGTACAAATCATTTATTATTTATTTATGATACTGGAGATTAAACCCAGGGACACTCTACCACTGAGCTACACACCAGCTCTTTTTTCTTGTTTTGTTTTTTTTTTTTTTGGGTACTGGGAATTAAACCCAGGGGCATTTTACCTCCAAGCTACAACTCCAACACCTTTTATTTTTTATTCATTTTTATTTCTTATTTTACTTTTTGTGGTAGGGGATTGAACCTGGGGGCATTCTACCTCTGAGCTACACCCCCAGCCCTATTTTATTTTTTATTTTGAAACAGGGTCTCACTAAGTTGCAGAGGACCTCACTAAGTTGCTGAGGCTGGCCCCGAACCTGTGATCCTCCTGTCTTAGCCCAAGTACTAGGATTACAAACTGCGCCACCATGCCCAGCTTATGTTTTATTTTGAAACAGGGTCTCACTAGATTGCTCAGAGTCTCATTACATTGCTGAACCTGTCCTTGAACCTGGAATCCTCCTGTTTCAGCCTCCCAAGTACCAGGATTACAAGCGCATGCCACACACTCAGTTTATTTGTTATTTTTTTTATTAAAAATTTTTTTTTCTTTTTGGTGGTACCGGGGATTGAACCCAGGGGCATTCTATCTCTGAGCTACACCTCCAGCCCTATTTTTTATTCTTTATTTTGAAACAGGGTCTCACTAAGTTGTAGAGGGCCTCACTAAGTAGCTGAGGCTGGCTGCGAACCCGAATCCTCCTGTCTCAGCCTCCCAAGTACTGGGATTACAAGTGTGCGCCACCACGCCCGGCTCTATTTTTTATTTTAAAACAGGGTCTCACTAAGTTGTTGAGGCTGGCTCCAACTTGCAATCCTGTCTCAACCTCCCAAGTACTAGGATTATAGGAGTGCGCCTGTGCATATTTTAAGTGTGTAGCTGGGTGAACTTTGCACACCAGGTTGGGTAGAATATACCCGGCCTGCCTGAGGGCAGGGGAGACCTCACTGTGAAGATCCCTTTTGAGTTCAGAACCCGTGTGAACTTTTGAAGTTCACACATGAAGAGAGAAATGCAGAAGTTGCTGGAAGCCCTGCCCGTCAGCCTGGTGAGCCCAGGTTGCAGCCTGTCCTTCAGGTGAATGGGAGCGCACACCTGGGTAGAGGCGGAGTTTGCAGAGGGCCAGGACAGTACAGTCTCCATCCCCTGCCTCTGCACAGGCCCTGGGCCAGAGTGGGCCTTCTGGAAACATCTGGCTGGAAGGGCCTTAATCATGAGTGACCTGGGAGAGGGAAATACGGTTGGTGAGGGGATTGGGGGCTAAACTGATGGCCACAAATGCCAGCTAGAAACTTGTCCCTGGTCACCGCCTATGGTTCCTACCAGCCGGGCCTGGGTCCAAGGAATTCCTGCAGGCTGGGGGCCTGGCAGCACAGTGGCTGGGGGATGTCCATGTCCCCTCAATACCTGCCTCTTGACTTACCAGCTGCTTCCACCTTCGAGAACATAAGCTCCAGGCAGCACGGCCAGGGTCTTCGTGCTCACGGTTCTGTCTGCAGCACCTCGGATAGGCGCCAACACGTGGTGGGTGCACAGCAGGCATTTTTCCAGTGAGTGAACAAATGAAGATGCTAGGTGTTCAGAAGCAGGGGTGTGAGGAACCAGTGCCTGGCGAGAAGCCCGGGGAGCTGAATCAGGCTGTTTCTCTTCCAGCCGCATCAAGAGCAACGTGGACGGGCGATACCTGGTGGATGGAGTCCCTTTCAGCTGTTGCAACCCCAACTCACCCCGGCCCTGCATCCAGTACCAGCTCACCAACAACTCGGCGCACTACAGCTACGACCACCAGACAGAGGAGCTCAACCTTTGGCTGCGCGGCTGCAGGGCCGCCCTGCTGAGCTACTACAGCAGCCTCATGAACTCCATGGGCGCCATCACGCTCCTCGTCTGGCTGTTCGAGGTAGGCTCTGGCCGGCTGAGGCGGGAGGAGCCCGGCCTGGCTGTGGGTCAGAGCTGGGCTTGAACCCCAGTGTTCCAAATTCGCTTGCCTTCCCATCACCTAAAAAATTACTTAGGTGAAATTCACAGAATATAAAATTACCATTTTATTTTTTGTGATACTAGAGATTGAACCCAGGGGTGTTCTACCTCTGAGCTATTCCTCCAGCCCTTTTTTATTTTTACATTTTTTTTTTGTGGTACTGGGGATTGAACCCAGGGGCATTCTACCTCCGAGCTACACCCCAGCCCTATTTTTCATTTTTTTTTTTGCGGTACTGGGGATTGAACCCAGGGGCATTCTACCTCCGCGCTACACCCCCAGTCCTATTTTTTATATTTTATTCTGAAACTGGGTCTCACGAAGTTGTGGAGGGCCTCACTAAGTAGAGAGAGAGAGAGAGAGAGATGAGGCTGGCCGCGAACCCGGATCCTCCGGTCTCTGCCTCCCAAAGTACTGGGATTACAAGCGTGCGCCACCACACCCGGTTATTTTATTTTTTTGTGGTACTGGGGGTGGAACCCAGGGGCCTTCCACATCTGGGCTATATGCCCAGCCCTATTTTATTTTTTTACTTGGAAACAGGGTCTCATTAAGTTGCTGAGAGCCTCATTAAATTGCTGAGGCTAACTTCAAACCTGTGATCCTCCTGTCTTAGCCTCCCAAGTACTGGGATTACAAGTGTGCACCACCACGCCTGGCTACAAGTTACCATTTCAAAGTGTACAATTCAGCTGGGCATGGTGGTGCATGCTTGTAATACTAGTACTTGGGAGGCTGAGACTGGAGGATTGTAGGTTCAAAGACAGCCTCAGCAATTTATTGAGGCTCTCAGCAACCTAATGAGACCTGTTTCCAAATAAGAAATAAAATCAATCTGGGGATGTAGCTTGGAGGTAGAATGGCTTTGGGTTCAATTCCCAGTACCAAAAACCAAAAACCAAAACCAAAACCAAAAGTGTACCATTCCGGCTGGGCGTGCTTCTTGAGATCCTGGCCACCGTTTACAAGTCAGTCTCATTATTTGTGGGTTCATTTGATCTTGTCTGTAAGGCTTACTTTCTCTCTTTGTAGCTTAGATCTTGAAATGCAGCAAGGCCCAAGTGAACGCTTGGTTGGATCCCTTCATTGATTGGAGAGAGAATTCTCCAACAGGAATGCTGCGCCGGCCGCTGTCCTAGGTGCTGAACGAGGGCAGGCACGATGGAGTCAGGTGGCACTGAGCTGCTCTGACAGCAGGAAACCCACACTCCAAAACCCAAACATACCAAGCCAGAAACAAACATAGCATATTCGTGACCATTTATTGGCTGTTGGCTCTTTGAGGCAGAGTCTTGGGAATGAGCAGGTAGAACAAGGAGAGGAATTTACTGCTACGTTAGAAGGTCAGGACCAGCTGGGCGTGGTGGCACACGCTTGTAATCCCAGTACTTGGGAGGCCGAGACAAGAGTATCACAGGTTCGAGGACAGCCTCAACAAGTAGTGAGACTCTTATCAACCTTGTAAGACCCTGTTTCAAAATAAAAATAAAAGCCAGGCATAGTGGCGCATGCTTGTAATCCCAGTACTTGGGAGGCTGAGACTGGAGGATCCAGGTTTGC
>PVJS01025586.1:15419-27835 GCA_004027185.1 Glis glis
AAAAAAAAAAAAAAAAAAAAGGTCAGGATCAGCTGGGCGTGGTGGCATGCGCTTGTAATCCCAGTACTTAGGAGGCTGAAACAGGATTGTAGTTTCAAAGACAGCTTCAGCAACTTAGTGAGGCTCTCAGCAACTTTGTGAGAACCTGTTTCCAAACAGAAAATAAAATAGGGCCAGGGGTGTAACTTGGAGTTAGAATGCCCCTGGGTCCTACCCCCCCCACATATACATATACATATATACATATATACATATACATATATACATATATATATATATATATATATATACATATATATATATATTCCTGACCCCTAAAAGCTCATGAAAAGAAGACTGTCAGAAAGGACTGCAGAAGTCAGGGGAGATGGAGTTCCACCGGCTGCTGCTCAGCTCACCACTTCTAGAGGGGCCTAGTGGCCACACAAGACAAGGGCAGCTCGCTGGCAACAGGGGCTTTGAAGGGCCCCGACGTGCCTTGAGTCTGTTGGCGGGCAGAGCTATGATGGGTACAAAGGTGGCGGAGCTAGTAATAGGATTGATTGTGACCTTAGCTTTTTTTTTTTTTTTGCGGTACTGGGGATTGAACCCAGGGGCGTTCTACCTCCACGCTATACCCCCAGTCCTATTTTTTTATTCTTTATTTTGAAACAGGGTCTCACTAAGTAGCTGAGGCTGTCCTCGAACCTGTGATCCTCCTGTCTCAGCCTCCCAAGTACTGGGATTACAGGTGTGTGCCACCACGCCGGGCCCATGACCTTAGCTTTGACTTCCTGTGATTCCCAATCCAGTCAGATGACTCCAAACAGCTGAAGGGAGGACTGTCACCCAGCGCCTACTCCAAACACAGAGTCTCTCTCCTCAAGGAGAGCAAGGAGGGGTCAGAGTGGCTGCATGTGCACCACCAGGCCTTCCTGGAGGAGGTGACTTTTTTCATTGTAAAAATATTTTATTAAATTTTCAATTGACAATAATGATGACAAAACCTGAAACCCCAAGAGCAGCTGTCACCAGGTACTGCCATAATTATGAATTATCCCCAAAGCACTCATCAGCAGATACTTACCGAGACCCTGCCTCCACTGGGGCGTTCTAGGAGCTGGGGCGGCAGGTGAGCCAGGGCTAGGCTGCCCATGGGAGCACCGAGTCTGCTCATGGAGCACGCCATGACACACAGGAAGGACAAGAGCACAACCCAGGGATGTGTGCAGGACCAGGCGGCTAGTGGAAGGTGCTCCCGGGAAGTGGAAACGGTACTTACGAAGCTCATCACAGCTGACACTTGTGTTTGTCCTACCAGGAGTCAGGTGCTGCGTGCTCTGCAAATACGTGACGTCACAGCATCTCGTGATGCAGGCACCGGTTCACCTGAAACCTGACAGCCAAATGCCAAAGCCATGGCTTCCTAGCCACACGGCTGCTGAAGTGCCAGGCCTGGGTTGTGACCCGGCACTTCGGCTCCAAAGTGTGTCCCAGTGAACACTACTGACAAATTCAAATGGCCCCTTATTGGCATCCATCCGTGGTCACACTAATCACAATGGCACTGTGAACAGAAACCACGTGTTACATTGTTTGCAGGAAAGGGGACTTTTTAGATCCGTTCAATGCAATTCCTGAACACTCAATGCACAGCGAGGAGCAGGCTAGGCCTGGGGCAGCAGGGCACCGTCCAAGGGAAGCCAGGCCCGGGGCTCCGGGCGGGGATGGGAGAAGGGAGGGAGACGCAGGGGAGCTCACCAGGGCTGACGCAGAACAGAAGGATATGGAGAGGGGACAGTGAGCCCACCAGAGCCCATGTGGCTGCACTGGAGGCAGGCACCTTGGGCCAGGTGGCCTTCACCAACTCAGACTCAACTGTGCCCCTGCGTAAGCTCCCTCGAGGGGCACAGGCTTCTGGCCCTCATCTCTGTCTCCTCTCCCGCCAGGTGGCGATCATGGTGGGGCTGCGCTACCTGCACACGGCCCTGGACAGCGTGCCCAACCCCGAGGAGCCCGAGTGTGAGAGCGAGGGCTGGCTGCTGGAGAAGAGCGTCCCTGAGACCTGGAAGGCCTTTCTGGAAGGCCTGAAGAAGCTGGGCAAGGGCAACCAGGTGGAGGCTGAGGGCGCAGACGCGGGCCAGGCCGCCGAGGCTGGCTGATGGCCTCTCCCCTGAACATCGAGCAGTGGACTCCAGGAAATGAGGCTTCCCCCCTTGTCCACTGAAAAGTCCGAATCTCCCGAGAAGGCTGGCCATCAAACAGAGACTCCTGACGGGGAATTTAAATTTTAGGGTCCCTAAAAGCATGTGACAGACATTTGCTGAATGACTCCAAATGTGAATGAGCAAACCCTCACAGGCCCACTGCCCTGGGATTGCCCTTGCGGTGGACTCGGGGCCTCTGGGGGACGACTGGCTCTGGACTCATCCTTCCTGGCAAGTGAACCCAGTTCCACCTTTAGGCTACTGGCCACACCTGAGGGCGCCCCCCCCCCTTTACAGTTTGCCTGTTAACGGCTCCACGTTCCTTCAGTGTGTATCCACAGCATCACTTATGCATAAACACGGGGTCTGAAAAATATCATGGCCATGTTGTCTTTCCTATTTTTAATGCCAAGATTGACAGGCGGGCCACTTTGTTTGCTTAATGCTGGAAGGTGGGGGGCAGTTACTGACTCTCCAAGGCATTACAAAACTCTACGTAGGAATTCTTTAATTATGGCATAAGGGAATTTTGAGGATTATTTCCCCCTACCAAAAACACAGGAAAAGGTCTGCTTTTCTTTCACAGGCCCATGCTCTCAGTCACTTACTCTAGGGTAACCAGGGGCTGTTGGCACGTCCCAGCAACACCCCACACTAAAGTGCTGGATGACTGCTGCGGCTCACCTGAGGAAGCCCTGCTGCAAGAGAGGAGTAAGAGTCAGACAAGAGCGCACCCTCTGGAGACCAAGGCTTGCCTCTCGGGGCCCCAGGACCCCTGCAAGGGGGACAACACCCACTGTCTACACTGGAGGGCAAGGAGTCTTCTGGGAGCTTCTCCCCCAGATACCCGTCCTGCAAAGCAGTACTTCTGGAACATTCCTGCACCTAAGGAGATTCTTAGAGATGCCTATCTTCCTGAGCTAGCACCTGTACAAGATGGTTTGGCTTCCTTTAGGAGAGAGAGGCAGGCTTCGTGGGAGGAGAGCACGATTTCACTGGCAGCCCACAGCCGGGGGACTGGACATGGCAGGGCCCCACATAATTCTGCTAGATGAACATTCAAGAGAGCTCATTCCTACCTGGGAGGACACCAAAGCCAGGAGGTAGATGGCAAAAGGGGAACAGCCTGTCATCTTACCTCTGTTCTCACCAAGCAATGGTTTTGGAAACAGGTTACTTTGGATCGAGTTTGGGTTTATTGCTGTCCTAAAACTTTAGTATAGAGAATAAGACTTCTGGTGCTGTCTGAGGTATGTTCTGGGGCTCGAATTCTCCCACAGAAGACCAGATCAAAGATGTTTGGATAATCTTCCAAACTTTGGTGTCAGATTTATTTAGACTCCTGAGTCTCCTTGAGACCAAGGAATGACCCACCTTGACAATGCTGTCAGCCACCTCTGGCGAGGGCCCCGAACGCCCCACCGTGGTGACAGGGCTGCTCCAGGCCCGCGTGCATGACTGTGCTATCAGTGCTGTGTAACATATTAAACATTATATTGCATGAAAAGTGCTTTTGTTAAATGATTTAGCCCACTTGACAGCAGGATATCATAGAATACCCAATTCTAGTTACCATTAAAGGACAAGATACCAACCTTAAAGGGAAGCACGTCTAGGCCCTGGTTATCAGCATGGCCCAGGTATCAGGGCTCTCTTCCTGCCATTTCCTATCTGCAAAATAAGCTGACCTCTAGGGGGCCTAAATATTGCAACAGAGCTGAATTTAATATGTAGCATATCAGGTTAGTAATTTAAGCAAAAATTCTAATCCTTGGGCTGGGGATGTAGCTCAGTGGTGGAGCGCTTGTCTTGCATATGTGAGGCCCTGGGCTCCATCCTCAGTACTGGAAAAACAAAAATCTAAACCTTTCTTTTTCTTTTGGCCACATATTATTTCCCCAAACAGGGAAATCTGTCTCCATGAAGCCAGGTGGTGGGGAAGATGTGGGCAACATGAGAGCCTGAAAACTCCTGGGAGGCCAAGGGTCAGATGACGCGATGGCGATGGCGACTTTCACTAGTTGGCTGAGAGATGCTAGAGGAACCTGGCCCGTGCCTTTGGCCACCTACCAGTGCCACTAAGACCCTGGTACCAGCTTCTTCCCAGTGTGTAGCTTCAGTTTTTCCCACTGCCTGTGTAAACTCACTTCTCATAAAGGATGCGGCCAGGTATATATATATATTTTTCTTGGTACTGGGGATTGATTCCAGGGGCATTCTACCTCCAGTCTACACCCTCAGCCCTAATTTTGTTTTTATTTTGAAACAGGGCCTTGCCAAGTTGCTGAGGCTGGCCTTGAACCTGCGATTCTCCTGTCTCAGATTCCCAAGTCCTGAGATTACAGGCATGCACCACACGCTTACCTTCAAAGTTAAATTTTCTTTTTCCTTCTCTCTTTTTTTTTTTTTTTTTTGCAGTACTGGGGATGGAACTCAGTGCCTTGCACATGCAAGGTAAGAGTTCTACCACTGAGCGACATTCCCAGCCTCAGCCAGTTTTTAAAGTTCTGTCAGCTAGCTCTGTGGTGGGATGAGGGGATGAGTGGTAAAGACAGGGCCTTACAACTTGTTTTTTTTGCAGTACTGGGGATTGAACCCAGGGACATTCTACCTCCGAGCTACACCCCCAGCCCTATTTTTCATTCTTTATTTTGAAACAGGGTCTCACAAAGTTGCGGAGGGCCTCACTAATTAGGTAGCTGAGGCTGGCCATGAACCGGGGATCCTCCTGTCTCAGCCTCCCAAGTACTGGAATTACAAGTATATACCACCACACCAGGCTTATTCTTTTATATTTTAAAACAAGGTTTCACTAAATTGTGGAGGGCCTAAGTTGCTGAGGCTGGCCAGGAACCTTCCATCCTCCTGTCTCAGTCTCTCAAGTACTGGGATTACAAGTGTGCGCCACTATGCCCAGTTTACAACTTGTATTTTAAAACATTCCTTAGAAGCCGGGCATGGTGGCGCATGCTTGTAATCGCAGTACTTGGGAGGCTGAGATAGGAGGATCGCAGGTTTGAGGACAGCCTAGACAACATAGCAAGACTCAGAGCAACCTAGTGAGACCCTGTTTCAAACTAAAAAATAAAATAGGGCTGGGGATGTGGCTCAGAGGTAGAACTCCCCTGGGTTCAATCCCTAGTACAAAAAAAAACCCCCACAAAAACACAAAGCAAACCCCCCAAAAAACAAACAAAGAAAATCATTCCTTAGAGCTGGGCGTGGTGGCGCACACTTGTAATCCCAGTACTTGGGAGGCTGAGACAGGAGGATCGAAGGTTCCTTGCCAGCCTCAGCAACTTAGTGAGGCCCTGTGCAACTTAGTGAGACCCTGTTTCAAAATAAAGAATAAAAGCTGAGTGTGGTGGCGCACGCTTGTAATCCCAGTACTTGGGAGGCAGAGACCGGAGGATCCGGGTTCACAGCCAGCCTCAGCTACTTAGTGAGGCCCTCCGGGAGACCGGATTTCAAAATAAAGGATAAAAAAGTAGGGCTGGGGGTGTAGCTCGGAGGTAGAACGCCCCTGGGTTCAGTCCCCGTACCGCAAAACAAACAAACAAACAAACAAAAGAATAAAAAATAAAGCTGGGGGTGTAGCTCAGAGGTAGAATGCCCCTGGGTTCCATCCCCAGTATAGAAAAAAAAAACCCCAAAACCAAAACATTCCATAGAGAAACAGTGACTGGCTTCTAGTGTTTAACATTCAGGAAGCCAGGTATCCTGCAATTTGTAGCCTCAACTCAAGCTTGTTGAAATATGCTCCCAGCCCAGGGCCGGGTCGCCAGCACATAAACCTCGAGCTAGCTCCATATGGGCTAATAAGATTAGGCGCTTGCTCGGCACGCTCCCGCCCTCCTCGTCTGGGTGCCTGCCGTGCTAGGCCAGCAGGTTTGCAGCTTAGTTGGGCAGTGGTGGACCTACACTCTCCGGGCCTCTCACCCACTGCTGGGCAAAAGGACAGCTCTTGCTGGCAACAGCGCTGAGTCTGTGGAATACTGTGGAAGGCCAGGGAGGGCCAGGGATGCCCTTCGCAGTTCTCAGTGGACACAGGATTGGCCTGGTGGCATTTTATCCTGTTTTCCAAAACCAAGGATGAGTGTGAATGGCCAAGTTAGAGATGGGAGACCGCCATGATCTGAGGATGCTGCACAGTGCAGGACTAGGAGGGAAGGGACAGGTAACTCCTTTTTACTCAGGGGAAATGGAAATCTAGGTGCACACAAAAACTCACACATCCATGTAGCAATAATCACATAATAAACACCAAAATAACTCAAACGTCCTCACCTGCTGACTGCACACACATCTGCACAATCGAGTAGCACTCGGCAACCCAAAGGAACCTGGGTAACTCAATTCTTAGAGAAGCAGACTCAAAAGCTAAACACAACGTGATTCCATTCATGGATGTTTCTGGAAAAGGCGCAGAGGGACAGAGGTTACCTGTGGGATTCGGCTTAGGCAGGGAGAGAAGCTGAATACAGAGGGGCAACGAGGGGGCTTTCTGGGTGATGGAACTTGTTCTATTTTCAACTGTGGTAGTCATTGGACAACTTTATGCACTTGTCAAAAATACGTAAAGTTAGCCGGGCATGGTGGCGCACGCTTGTAATCCCAGTACTTGGGAGGCTGAGATGGAGGATCCAGGTTCGCGGCCAGCCTCAGCTACTTAGTGAGGCCCTCCGCAACTTAGTGAGACCCCATTTCAAAATAAAGAATAAAAAATAGGGCTGGGGGTGCAGCTCGGAGGTAGAATGCCCCTGGGTTCAATCCCCAGTACTACAAAAAAAAAAAAAGCATAAAGCTGTACACTAAAAAGGGTTAAGCTTTCTGTTTGTAAAATATACTCAATAAACCTTGCTTAAAACAATCAATCAAAGGGTAGGAACAGAGCAAGGTGCATATCAGAAGGGGCTTCCTGAGACCTGGAGATGAAGAGGCGCGGGCAGGAGTCACGGGGCAGCGGTGCTGACCAGGAGACGGGGAAGGCGATGGAAACCCAGGGTTTTAGCTTGATGCTTTCCTTTTAAGAGGATTCTGAAAAGTACAGTCGAACTCTCATAGGCAGAATATTCTCCCACGAATAAAACAGTCTCCTTCCTACGTGTCTGAGAAGCACGAAGTGTCTGGCGAGTATGCAAGAACAAGCAGCTGAAGACCGGTACCAGGTGCAGCTGAGCAAGAAGAGCCGGAACCTGCGACGAGTCTCCAAGCGCCTCGTCTCCCAGTGACCTGAGGCCCAACACGGTCCAGTAAAGTCACAACTGTCATTGACAACGAATATGAAACTTAATCGGCTGAAATCATGACTCAGCTTTCTCTGGAAGGTCAGGATGGCCTGGCCGGTGGCCACAGCTGACACTAATAGCATAAGCCTCTTAAATATCAAGCTCAAGCCGACGTCCCACTTTTGCGGCAAGGTGACACGGGCAGCGCAGCCGTGCCGTTAAAGTGCGCGAAGCAAAACAGAAAGATGTGGCCAGCCCAAAGTAATGTTAACACCTGAAGCATTTATTTTGTTATCTTTAAACTTTTTACATATGATACATTCTAAATTTTACAAGTTGTCTACAGATATTAAAGTTATAGCCAATTTATTAAACAGATATGATTTTCCCTGATATGGAGAGCATATTATACAAACATTTCTACAATAAAAATAAAACATGTGGAACAAATCATAAAACTAAGATGCTTTTTTAAGTAGGGAAGACAACATCAGAAAATAAAACTGTGTACATATTGCAATTTCATTCCTCTTCTCTCACTCTCTGTCTCAGAGGATGGAATCCAGGGACGCTCTCTGCTAACTAACACCAGGCTTCTTTGAAGTCAGGCCTGGAAGCTGGAGCATTATGATTACTTGGTGAAAATGTTTATAATCCACTCAGAGGGAGAAACCTGGTCTCATAATTGAAAGTCCAAGCGTGGCAAACATACGCAGAAAAGCCCAAAGAAGCTGACTTAAAAGTTAAAGAATTGATATCAAAGGTCAAAATAAACATTAATTATGCCATCCACAGCCCAAACAATCAGGCGATAAATGAAAGAAAGGCCAGAAAAAGGGAGAGAGGTGGGTTCTAATTTGGATTTTCTTCCTGTTGGTCCTCCTCTTGGCTGGCCGAGCTTCCCAGAGGAGGTTCCTTCACAGAGCCCTGGAGAGAGCTGGCTTCTGCACCCCTTACTCTAGTCTCAGGTCTGCATTTCTGACCTTCCTCCTGGGAATACCGTGGAACGGAAGTGGTAGATGCAATTCAGAGAAAGCAGAGTAAAAGGGTCATTTGCTTTTTAAAAAATCCAAGCACCTCTTGTTAATTCGTCTGCCCCTTCGCCCCACCTCAGAGAGGCTCAAGATTCATTCTTCCACTAAATCCAGAGTTACCGTGTTTGCATCCAAGCTCTCTGCACATGCTGATCGGATGGGAGCAGCTATGTGGTATGTAAGAGTTATAAGCTATTTTACTCGGTGGCTACTGTTCTAGAAGGCGCCTCTTAGTAATAACAGTAATGTTTTAAAAAGAATCAAAAACCTGGGCACGCAGATTGCCCCAGGATGGTACTAGCGAGACAGCGGGAAGCAGCAACTTGCTGGCCCAGGAGAGGGAGGGGCCTCAACACACTCAGTTCCCACTTGCGTTGCTGGTGTCTGACGCTAGATGCACACGCTCTTTCCATCTAGCCTTGGAACAAAGGGAGAATATTACTATCCAACAAATTAGATGATTCTTTAAGTTTTCAAAAAGCCCTTTAAGTTGCTGGGTACAGGGGGCATTCCTGTAATCCCTGTAGTTGGGAGGCTGAGACAGGAGGATTACAGGTTTGAGGCCAGCCTCAGCAACTTAGACCCACAGTAACTTAATGAGACCCTGTTTCAAAATAAAAAAAAAGTACTGGGGGTGTAACAACTCAGAGGCAGGATGCCCCTGGGTTCAATCCCCAGTACCAAGAAGAAAAAAAGCCCTTTAAGTGAGACCTTCTCTCAAAACCAAGAGTCTCAAAGACAGGAAAAACAAAACAAACCCCAGCCTTCTCCAGCAGTGGGAAACCAGGCAGCACGCCAGGAGGCTGCGCCGCCCTAGCGCTCCCTCAGACGAGAGGAAGCCCGCACCAGAACCGCCAGCTGCTCGCAGAGGTGCAGCCCAGCGGCAGAAGGGCGCCGACACAGGCCTAGTGCTGGTCACGGGCGGAGCCAGGGAGCAGGGCCCCACAGCCAGGCCGTGCTTCCATTAGAAACTGTATGGGAGATGGGCAGACTCCACAGAGGCTGAGCTCCCGCCCAGGACAGGAAGCTCCTCACCGGGTCCGAAAGCCCGAGGCAGGACATCTGAGGGACATGGCGATAGTGTAAGGAAATCTGCCAATGGAAGATGATTTTCATCAGTCCCTGGAGCCAGAAACTACAAAAATAAAACTGGCAAGGAAGGCTTAAATAAAGAATTTATTTCAAAATTCAGCAGAACTTATTTCCTACTTTCTTTCTTGAAAAGCCCACTGGGTCACGAAGCTCCGAGCCCCGCCTTCGGTGGCGCGGTGGTTATAAGTGCTGCCAGTCGATGCCGGCCAGCGTCTGATTCGCTTCCTGCGCGTGGCCGATTTCCTCTGTGATGCTGTGTTGATGCCAGAGCTTCTGAATCTTCTGGAACCGCTCTCTGCATAGATGTAAAGGGTTTCCCCGTCTGGAAGGGAGACACACTCGCTCAAGATGCATTCTGTTTACTCACCCAGCAACCCGACCCTTCCTGGCTTAGGGAAAGTACAAGTGATTGGCTTTAGATTCTCTGCAAAATTTCTGTCCGGCAATTGACTGTGGCTGTTAACAAACATGTCGGCTCTGAAAGCCTGCTAAGAGCAGCTGGTGGGAGGGAGGGCGAGAATACTCGCCCACAGTCCGTTTTGTGGGTGACGTGAAGAGAAGTGGGGCAGACAAGAGCTGCAGGGGAGGACGCCACCGGCTCTGACTTACCCACTAGTGGAGGTGGTGCTGGACCTGCTCCCTCTCCCTGTTCAGAGCGTCCAGTCCTCACTGTCAAACCAGGACCCCTGGGAGCCTGCACTGCTCAGAGCAGCGGAGGAGCCGTCGCCAGGGGCACGTGGGCGCCCCTCGTGCGCCGTCACCTGGGCCAGCTCTCCTCGTCCTGCCTAGTTTCCAGGCCTTCCGCTCAAGCCTGCACAGTCATGTCTGGGCTGCTTTTCCTCCTTTGACGAGAGTCACAGGCAGACCTTTCCCGGCGCTCAGCGAGCTGCCAGCACTGTGCTTAGCGGGGGCTAGAAGCTACGGTCCAAGTGACCACGCCTCAGGTGTTGTCACATTTTGTTCTGTATGTTAGACTTTGTCCCCCAGATTCTTATGTAGTAAGACAAGCATATCTCTCAGCAATTAAAATTTGTTCTTTTGTATCAGCCAGCCCTGGAATCGGGTTACACTCTGTCCTCTTCTCTTCCCTTATCTATCCTGAGAAGACCGCCAAAGCAGGCAGCCAGGATGCCCTCTGCTTAGAAGACGCTCCGCAGGTAACAGCCACTTCTGCCGGAACCAGCCTCCGGCCCACAGCTCCTGGAGCTCACCACGCACTGAAGGCCCGAGGCCCAGCGTTGGCCAAGCCAGCCCTACGGGACGCCACAGGAGGCCCTTACCTGAGTCCCTGGTCAGTTTCCCCATAGTCATCAAGGTAAGGAGGAGAATAAAAGCAGCCTTTGGTTTTGCCAGCCAAAAATAGCACCTGGCATTCCCGTACTCTGTAGAGAGATCATTCATATAGTATACATTACACATTAGTAATCAAGATTTGACTTCAGTTCCAAATGGAAAGGGCTCTTAATAAAAACAAAAACACAACAAAAAACCCCGAACAAACCCAGTGTTAAAGGAACAGCATCGCCGGGCGTGGTGGCGCATGCTTGTAATCCCAGAACTTGGGAGGCTGAGACAGGAGGATCCGGGTTCGCGGCCAGCCTCAGCCACTTAGTGAGGCCCTCCGCAACTTAGTGAGACCCTGTTTCAAAATAAAGAATAAAAAATAGGGCTGGGGGTGTAGTTCGGAGGTAGAATGCCTCTGGGTTCAATCACCAGTACCGCAAAAAAAAAAAAAAAAAGAAGGAACAGCATTTACAGCAAAGAGGTACTTAAAAGTATCACCCTATTTGTACAAGTTTTCAGAATAATTACAAAGACTGTATTGTAGTCAATAATGACTGTATTGCAAATCCATTTAATGATACTTTGGAGTAGGAAATGAGGGCTCAAATAATAGAATTCTAGTGTTAAGTGTCAGAAATAAAGTTCTAAACACAAAATAAGTACTAAGCTGGGCATGGTGGCATACACTTAGGAGGCTGAGATAGGATGATTGCAGGTTTGAGATCAGCTTCAGCAACCTAGAGACCCTGTTTTAAAATAAAAATAAAAATAAAAAAAAGCCAGGCATGATAGCACTCGCCTATAATTCCAGTACTTGGGAGGCTGAGACAGGAGGATTGTAGGTTTGAGGACAGCCCCAGAAAACTAGTGAGACCCTGTTTCAAAACAAAAAATAAAAAAGGGCCGGGGTGTAGCTCGGAGGTAGAATGTCCCTGGGTTCAATCCCCGGTACCACTTAAAAAAAAAGATCCCAAGAGGATGAAGATATGGATGAAACCTTTGCCCAGAGGCACTCAGAGTCATGTCGCTTCTCCACTGTGACCTCTGACATGGCTTCCATCATTGAGAAACGCCACCAGCACACACGAGGCATGCTCTGCGACTCTGCCCAGCACACGCCTCTGCCGTGACTCCAGCCTCCCTGTGCCGGGAGCACTGTGCGCTCCTGCTCCCTTGCCTGCATTCGCCCCTGCTCCAGGGCTGTACTCAAAAGCCACAGTTTTAGGGCACCATCGCTAGCCTGCTAGCTAAAATCCAGCTCCCCAGCTGCCATTTCATAAGCTTCTCTGCTTTATTTTTCTTATTTTGTGTCATTATCTAAATTCTTATCAGTCTTGTTTATCTTCTATCATTAGAAAATGAGCTCCGCCAGGCGTGGTGGCACACACTTGTAATCGCAGTACTTGGGAGGCGGAGACCAGAGGGTCCGGGTTCGCGGCCAGCCTCAGCTACTTAGTGAGGCCCTCCGCAACCTAGTGAGACCTGGTTTCAAAATAAAGGATAAAAAATAGGGCCGGGGGTGTAGCTCAGAGGTAGAATGCCCCTGGGTTCAATCCCCGGTACTGCCAAAAAAAAAAAAAAAAAAAAAAAAA
>PVJS01025587.1:0-27739 GCA_004027185.1 Glis glis
CCGGTGCTGGCCAGGTGTATCCCCCACATGGCCCCGGAGTCAATTCCAGGATAGCCCAGCAGGTGGCGACCATGCACAGTGAAAGCCCAGAGGTGTAGCCAGCCAGAGTCTGGGACTGCACCGGGACTCATGCTAGGAGTGCAAAAGTCTAGTAAGCACAGTCTGTGGAGAACCCAGGAGGCCTCTACCAGATTGCCTCTCCACCCCCGCCCCGTCAGAGCGCCCAGGTGTTGAGATCAGAAGCTGCACTTGGACACTTGGAAAATCCCTCCCTCCAAACTGGGCATTGTGGCGCAGCCATTTCCAGAAAGTCCTCAGAGCCTGGGTTCAGGGAAGTGGATTAGCATGCTGAGACTCTTTCAGATCTGCTTCTATAAACCCATGCATGGTGAATAACACTATCAAAAATAAAGCGAAATGAACTGGGTGTCATGGTGCACACCTCTAATCCCAGTACCTGGGAGGCTGAGACAGGAGGATCACAGGTTCAAGACCAGCCTCAGCAACTTAGTGAGACCTTGTTTCAAAATAAAAAAAATAACAGCCAGGCATGGTGGTGCACATTTGTAATCCCAGTACTTGGGAGGCTGAGACAGGAGGATCGCAGGTTCAAGGCCAACCTTAGCAATGTAGTGAGACTCTCAGCAACCTAGCAAGACTATGTTTCAAAATAAGAAAGTGCTGGGGGTGTAGCTCGGAGGTAGAATGCCCCTGGGCTCAAGCCCCAGTACCACAAAATAAATAAATAAGTAAATAAATAAATAAATAAATAAATAATTATAAAAAATCAAAAGGGCTGGGGGTATAGCTAGGAGGTAATATACCCCTGGGTTCAATCCCCAGTACCAAAACAGCAACAACAACAACATCAAAATGAAAAAATGGTCATTGGAGAGGAATAATGGTGCAGATAATTTAGAAGAGCAGCAAATCACTTAAAGATAGACACGTAGGGAGACTCTGTGCCTGCTGTGCTCACAAGCCTTTTCCGGAAGAGCACTGTGCTAGGAGCATCAGTTTCCTTGTGCTATGTTGTTGGAACTCCCTGGCCCTGCTGCACCCAACAGGCTGGACATTGGTGATTCAGTTGAGGCCCCCTCTCTGGGCTGGGTGAGGGTGGCCCCTGTGCATGTTGGATCTGACAGTGCCTCCCAATAGGGATGTTCCAGAGTAAGTAAATGTGGCAATCACCATAACAGACCCTCTCTCAGGGAAGGCTCACTTGTGCGATTCACCCAGTAAGGTAGTGGGGAGTTTCTACAGCCCCCTGAATAAATAGGGTCTGCTTTTTACCCCACTCGTAAAGTTGTTGGGCCCCAGGGTGCCCTAGATTTCCTAGAAGGCTTCCTTTGTGTCCTTGCCTCCCCATCTAACGGTGCAGATCTTTCCATTCCCTTGATGACCCTAGCACATCTCTCCTGAGCACCCTGGCAGTGTCTAACAAACACCACGGAGACTCCCCTTCCTGCCAACACCAATCCTTACAGTTTTTTTTTTTTTTTTTTGTACTGGAGGCTGAACGCAGGGTCATTCTACCTCTTAACTACACTGCCAGCCTTATTTTATTTTTATTTTTAAACAGGGTTTCACTAAGTTGCTGAGGCTGGCCTCAAACCTGGGATCTTCCTGTCTCAGCCTCCCAAGGACTGGGATTATACACATGTGTCGCCATGCCTGGCTTGAACTCAGTTTTAATTTTGCATCACCTAGGAGGAAAAGAGTTCAGCTCAGCAGAGCAGAATTTGCACTTGTGCTGTGTTGGCAGGATCTGAGAACCATGGATCCTAGGGCGAAGGAAGAATAGTTGCACGTTTCACAGGGCTCCACGTTGTGGCTAAGTTTGAGTGAGTTTTTCTTTTGCTTTTCTGGTTTCCTATATTATCTACACTGCTCCCTTTGTGTATCATAAGCTCGAGGTTGTTTGGTTGGTTTGGGGGGGCATGCATCCAGCCCTCTCCATTCTGACACCCTTTAAATTAGGAATCATAACTCAACCTGAATTGGCTTTATGATTTACGGCAAAGGCCCGCTAAGTTCAACAAAAACAAAATTGGTAGCATTATCCTCAGCAAGGGAAAAGGCCTGGATGTCTTTCTATAAAAGACAAGAGGTTTTTAACTCTGGGGTTGAGCCGAGATGTGGAGAGGTTGGAAGATGGAGGTGGGAAGATGGAATGCAGCCAGGGGTGGATATGCTCAACGCAGTCCTGCCTCCGACAATGCGGTGCTTTCTTTGGGATTATTTCAGATGTCAAACGCAGCAGGGCTGACATCAGTACACAGCAGGCCATGGATTATGGCTGTATCTAATGACTGTGTTCCACTGTGTTTATTGTTCTGGATGTTAATATATAGAGTAAATGATAGTCCTTTGATTGAAGGTTGGAAATGTCCCATACTAAGGCGCCTGGGTGACACATCCTTAACCACTGAAGTGAAACCCAAGACACTTGCTGGCCAGGAAATTACAACCTTGGACACCATCTTCCTATTTGTGTATGTGGTTTGTATGAGAGAGCGTGGGCCCAGCTGCTGGCCTGCACCTTACTGGCAGCTCTTGATTTTACTGGAGGGAGAGAGGCATCGTTTGGAAACTAGCAAGAACATGTTAGTTCCACAGGAAATCTCAGTTAATCAGAACTTTTCAGGGCATGCCCAGCAGAGAAGAGTGGGGTTGACTCTTTTCCTTTCTTAAGGAATCTGAAGTGGCTCTTTAAATACTTTCTTCAGTTTAATTGCAGAAATCATTTAGGATCCATCAGTAATCGGTGTTTAATCCCAATGATTTCTTTAATTATTTAGACTATTGCTTATGAGATATGAGATGTTTTGACAAACTCTGACAGCATGAGTTGGCCTTGACTGTGTCTATAGGAATGCTTCTATTGGAAGTTCACTATGACAGCTATAACAATGTATTAAAAGCTTAGTGGTGCAGAGCAACACAGATTTTATACCTATCATTCTGGAGGTCAGAAATCTCACTGGTTAAAACCAAACACTCTTTTTGAGGTTCTAATGGGGAAAAATCTATATCCCTATGTTCTCCAGCATCTACAGGTTGCCTACATCCTATGGCTTGGGGCTCTCTCCTGCCACTTGCATTACTCTGATTTCTGCCTTTTGGTCTCTGTTATCACATCTCCTCCTCTGATTCTTCTTTTTTTCCCATTTCCAATTATCAAGATTCCTGTGATTGTATCTGAGTATACCCTACCCAGATAATTCAGCATAATCTCTCCATCTCTAAGTCATCCGATTAGCCGCCTTAATTCCATCTGCAATATTAATCTCCCCATATCATGTCACATAGTATATTCACTGGTTCTGTAGATGTAGACGTGGACATCTTTGGGATGGAGGTATTATTCTGCCTGCACTGAAGGCATTAGGTTAGTTAGGCTCTGTAGAGTTGTTATCTTAGGAGAGGAGGACTGTTGATGGGAAAGAACAATAATGATAAAGGCTGTTCTAGATTCCCTAAGAGCAAGATACTCAGATAAGTCAGGGCATTATAGTTTGCTAAGAACACATATTTTGGGCTCAGACTAAATCCGTTCCTTGTTGGCTGTCAGATTTTAGATAGAGTGTTCAAAGCTAAGTTTCATTCAATAGAAAATGAAGGTAATAAGGCCGGGAGTGGTGGCGCACGCTTGTAATCCCAGTACTTTGGGAGGCGGAGACCAGAGGATACGGGTTCACGGCCAGCCTCATCTCTCTCTCTCTCTTTCTCTGTCTCTCTCTCTACCTAGTGAGGCCCTCTGCAACTTCGTAAGACCCGGTTTCAAAAATAAAGTATAAAAAATAGGGCCGGGGGTGTAGCGTGGAGGTAGAACGCCCCTGCGTTCAATCCCTGGTACTGCAAAAAAAAAAAAAAAGAAAAGAAAATGGAGGTAATAATAAGCACCACATAGGACTACTGTAAATGTTAAGTGAGATGACACAGTAAAATGTCCAGGACCTGCTCCTTGGTGTGTTCAGTAAGTGGTCCGTTATGTGTTAGAAAGTGTCCTCTTTAGTTACCTGACTCCTTGTGAGGCATGGATGAGATGGTGACAAATCAAGACAAATACCCCACATTAAGGGTTTATGTTTTATAAGACTTTGATTTAAAGCATAGATGAGCCACCACTTTGCATTGTCTTGGGAATGCTTTGCTTACTCAATCCATCTTTAGTACTATTATCATCTTCAGGCACGTGTGTCTGGCACTGTCATGGATGAGGGAGACGGGATAAGCCATGGGCTCTAGGATCGTGTGGTGACCAGCCCTGCAGACACCCTTGCTGAAGGCTAAGGCTGCACTAAGGGATTGGGGTAAGAGAATCCAAAGAGTGAAATACCTGGGTGAGGACTGCAGTAGGAGAAGTTTTCAGAAGAGTTAGGACTTACGTTGGACTTCAAAGGAAGACAGAGGGAAGCTGAGAAAAGTAAGGACAGAGTTTTAGGCGGCAGGATTTGGGGAGAAGTGACATGGGGGAAAATACCAATGGAGGGGCTTTGTGCTTAAGGGACAAAACAGATATTTCAGATAGGTGGGTTGCAGAGCAGGAATCAGCAAAGGCAGAATGGGACTAGACGAAAGAGAATCTGTATTGTCCTAAGTAGATTTAAGCTACTCTATCTTATTCAGTGTTGTGTGGTGTATAGTGGGTACTCAATGCCATTTATTTTGATTTTGTCCTGACATTAAATAAGACAAAACTCTCTGGAAACTGAGAGGCCACAGAAAGAACAAGGCAATATGGAAATTCTATCTTTGGAACAAGCCAATTGTGAGTAAGATTATCTAGAACTGGAAAATACTAGAAGTAAAGACCAACTAGGACATTATCTCCAGTGTTTAGCAAAGGAAATGAAGGCCTGATGGTAGACGGGCAAGAATAAACAGTTTTCAGAAACGTTAAGCATAATTCATAAATGATCTAGATGTAACTGTAGGGTCTACGGGGCACGTTTGCAGAGTGGTGAAAAGCTTAGCTTGTGGATGGAGCAATTGCACTGATTCTTGATGTCTAAGAAGAAATAGGCTGTTCAAAAACCTAAGTGTGAGTGTATCAGTTACCTATTGCTATGTAACAAACCAACCCACAAATTACTGACTTAGAACACACGTTTATTTAGTTCATATTTCTGTGGGTTGGAAATCTGGGCTGGATAGTCTTTCTGATCTTGGCTGGATCCTTCATGTGTCCTTGGGCAGTTGCCAAGTCACTTGGAGACTGCTGGCCTGGGATGCCTCAGTTGGCTATCACAGTTGTTCTCCCTACCTTCTCATTATCCAGCATCTAGTCTGGGATTATTTTCATGTTGGAGACAGGGTTTCAAAAGTGAGAGCAGAAACATGCAGGGTCCTTGAAGCTTCGATTTGGAACTGGAACATCAACACTTTCACTTCATTCTATTAGACAAACCAAGACATATTTCTAAGCCTGAATTCAAGGAGTAAGGAGAAGTTCCTACCTCTTAATGGGAAAAGCTACACAGCACATAGAAAAAGCTGTGATAATGGAGGCCATTTTTGTATCAATCTATTATAGTCAGAGTGCAGCAAATGTTTGGAATGCTCTGCTATGAATATCTATCTATCTATCTATCTATCTATCTATCATCTATCTATCTATCATCCATCTATCTTTCATCTTCTATCTTTAGAGTCACATCCATATTGAATTCAGAAGCAATTGTACAGGAAAATGTACATCTCGTACTCTGTTTTCATTTCAGCTGTGCC
This sequence comes from Glis glis, assembly GCA_004027185.1. Taxonomy (NCBI): domain Eukaryota; kingdom Metazoa; phylum Chordata; class Mammalia; order Rodentia; family Gliridae; genus Glis; species Glis glis. The sequence goes on from PVJS01025587.1 coordinate 5,734, forward strand.
TCAGAGTTGTGTGGCTCCTCATAGGTAGTACGTTAAAATGTCATTGAAGGGAATCGAGTGCCTCACACTGGCCTCAGTGGTAAATTTCATGCAGTTAGATCTTGTCTTTCCACTAAGCTTCTTGAGGGTCTGATGAGCCTCTAGCACTTCTCTTGATTAGCTTACTGAATGTGGTAAAGAATTAGAAATGTGAAACACATTTCAATATTTGACTCAGCATTGGCTGCAAACTTGGGTTTAGGTTTCAAAGGCAACTAAGGCCACTGAGATCCACAGGAAAAATAGGTTAGTGAGGGAAAAAAGCTACCACACCTCTCTTGTGGGGAAAAATACACACTTCTCTGAGTCTCCTTAAAGAAAAAACTGTACCCTTGTGCTTCCCATCTGCCTATGGTTGCTGCTCATCCTCGCCCCCTGAAATCCCATTTTACTGATGCACCATGCTCAAGAACTGGAGAGGGAAGGACAGCAAGATGGCCACATCTTGGTGCTTGGAGATGCTGGAAATCAAAGGCATCTAGGATTGCTGGCAGGACCCTCTGGCAGCCTGACTGGTTCCTACAAGTAAGCAGCTGGGGATGTAATGGGCACATTGTTATTTTATTTTATTTCACTGTAGTAAAGACACTTAATGTGAGATTTATGCTCTTACCAAATGTTCAAGTATACAATAAAATTATTGTTGACTACAGGTACAGGGTAATACAGCAGATCTCTAGAGCTTGTTCATCTTGCTTGATTCAAATTTTATGCCATTGATTACTGACTCCCCATTTCTCCCTCTCTCTAGCCCCTGGAAATCACCATTCTGTTATTTGATTATATGAATTTAAATATTTAAATACCTATTTAAATACCTTATGTAGGTAGTATACGAGGTATACTCCTATACCTCATATGTAGCATTTGTCTTTCTGTGAGTGGCTTTATTCACTTAGCATAATGTCTGAAAGGTTCATCCATACTGTCACATATTGTGGAATTAATTTCTTTCTTTTTAGAGGCTGAATGGTATTTCGTTCTATGTGCACGTTTCAGCCAGCATTCTCATTGCTGTGATCCAACACCTGACACAAAACTTAGAGGAAGGAAGATTTTATTTACTTATAGACCTGGGGAGGTTCCAAGGTCATAACCCATTTTGGGGCTGGCATCTACTGCAGCTGCACTTCCTCAGGGATTCCTGGCAGGGAGCAGGGAAAGCAACGGGAGGGGGCGAGGGACATATATAGTCCCCGAGGCCACACCGCAGGGACTCCTCCCCAGCAATCAAGTCCCACCTCCAAAAGACTGCCTCATCTACTACATCAGGTCTGGGGGACATTCTAAATCCAAACCATAACAGTACATACCACACCTTTAAACCCATTTATCTGTTGATGGACATTGAATTTACTCCCACAACTCAATAAAAAGGACCAATAACCCAATTTTAAAAAATGGGCTGAGGACTTGATTAGACATTTCTCCAAAGAGGTACATGATACAGGTATTTGAAAAAGTGCTCGGTTATCACTAATCATTAGGGAAATGAAAATCAAAATCACAATGAAATATCACCTCCACTTGTCAGGATATCTTTCTCATCTCTCTCTCATACACACATACACACAATGAAAAACAACATTGTTAGTGTAGGTGTGGAGAAATCAAAACTTTTGCACACTGTTGGTGGAAATACAAATAGGAACAGTTATAGAGGTTCCTCAAAAATTAAAAATAAGCCAGGTGTGGTGGCGCACGCTTGTAATCCCAGTACTTGGGAGGCTGAGACCAGAGGATCCAGGTTCGCGGCCAGCCTCAGCTACTTAGTGAGGCCCTCCACAACTTAGTGAGACCCTGTTTCAAAATAAAGAATAAAACATAGGGCTCGGGGTGTAGCCCGTACGTAGAATGCCCCTGGGTTCAATCTTCGGTACCGCCAAAAAAAAAATTAAAAATAGAAGTATCATATGATCTTGCATGTCCATTTCTGGGGTTTCAGAAGAATTGAAGTCAGGATATTGAAAATATATCAGCATTCTGAACACATATATTAGCACCGTGAACATTAGCTTTGTTCATTGCAGCACCATTCACAATAGCCAAACACATTGTCTTTCTAGTGGCATCTGCAGTGCCACATAAGGGAAGCGGAAGCCTTGAAGGTGAACGAGCTCAGGAGGGAGAAGTGGTCCTCATTATGCCTTCATCTCGTGTTGAACCAGCGCTGAGGCAAAAGACCCTGCCACTGAGGAACCAGGGTCCGGGAGGATGCAGGCTTTCCTCCCTGTCTTGGATCTACTCCTCTTCCTGGGGCTTTGCAGGTTGGTGAGAGAGAGTTTTGCTGGAGGGAGGAAGAGTAGGGAGGATACTGGGCAGGTCGGGATAGTCCAGGGCATTTGGCAGCCTGACAGTGATCTGGATGAGTTTGGGCCAACCCAAGTGGCCCTGGTCCAGGAAGGGAGTCAGGAACTTGGAGCGCAATGCCAGTCTCTCTCAGATCTGTTTTCTTTCTTCTTTCGCTACCACTGACACATTTGAGCCCAACCCTTCAATCCTGCAAATGAAGCACCTTTCTTACTTTCCTCCCTCAAGTCTTGAAATAGAAATACGGAGTGGCCAGGCGTGGTGGCGCACACTTGTAATCCCAGTACTTTGGGAGGCGGAGACCGGAGGATCCGGGTTCGTGGCCAGTCTCAGCTCTCTCTCCCTCTCTCTCTCTCTCTCTCTCTCCCTGTCCCTCTCTCTCTCTCTCTACTTAGTGAGGCCCTCTGCAACTTCATGAGACCCGGTTTCAAAATAAAGTATAAAAAATAGGGCTGGGGGTGTGGCGCAGAGGTAGAACGCCCCTGGGTTCAATCCCCGGTACCACCAATAAATAAATAAATAAATAAATAAATAAATAAATAAATACAGAGTGATTGGCAGAGGTCAGTTAAAGGAGAAGAGAAGGGGAAAATTGTTCATTTTGGTGCATTTTGCATATCATCGACTCTCAGGAATAGTTCTTTATGTGAACTCTTTCCCCAAGACCACTGAGTTCTTTGTATATTGCATCTGCACGCCTCTGCTCAGATCATCTTCCCTGCCTGGAGTGATCTCTTTTCCTGTCTGCTGGCCCCAGGTCCACGTACTATTTAAATTTCACTGTGCTTGGGGATGACTTTCCTAATTATTTTAGTTGTGATAATCTCTCCATTCTCTGAATCTCATAGGCCTTATCATGTGTACCATTTATCTGAAACATAAATAGATGTGATTTAGTATTGTCTCTTACCTTTCTGATGTTTGGGTCCTGGATTTGTGTCTTTTAACTGTCTTTGATTTCTGATAGCACCAGCCTGCTGCCTTTCACACAGTAGGCTCTCAATAAGTGTTTGATGTTCTCAGCCCTTCAAATGCCATTTCTCAGCTTCAAATTCACTGGTAGTGCTTCTTATGAATATTGATCATTTTTTTGACCGTCAAGCATTCATTCCGCCTTCTGAGTAGGTCTCTGATTTTCACTGGGGTAGCTCTAATTCATTGTGTGTCTTCTTGATGGGAGATAATTCCATGCCCCATGTCTTTGCTCTAGTATTGGCACAGTGGTTGCAGTAGAAAGAGCATGGCATTTGGCTCTAGAGCTGGACTTGAAAAGTCATGGCTTAGTGGGTGATGATGGTTAGTTTATTAAACTATTTGACCAAGCTCTATTCAGGGCTTGATGCCCTGAACTTGCCTAGGATAGGGGGTCGGATGTGGCATCAGCGTTTGGTGGCAGTCTGTTTGATGGCATAATAGGCACGCATGCCACCCTAGAGAGATAGGAGAGGAGAGCTGAGAGAAAGAGAGAATCTGTGATGGCATATTGAAGCCAGAGAGTTTGCATTTGTGGTGTGTTAAGAACGGTTCTGATTATGCTGGTGGGAGAACCAGGTCGCTTATGTTGCAATCAATTTCTTTAGCAAGTGTTCTTAAAAAAGAGTTGCAATTCAGAGCCAGGTGTTGTTTCTGTTTCTTAGTTCTCTGCTTACTTTCAGCAGTATATGGAGCACATATTTTAAAAAAAGGCTCCATTAAAGCCAAAGAGGGACTTAACTCCCAAAGCACACCTGTATGTAGCTCACACGTGATATGCAGTGCTCAAGCGTGACTCTTGCAGCGTGCAAGCGTGACTCTTGCAGCACACACAGGTGTGACGTAACACTTCCAGGGCATCAGGGGCAGCACACAGGCACCAGGCACCAGGTGCAATGCCTAGGTGTGATAGGTAATGCGCAGGTGCAAGGCAGCTCACTAGGAGCACCTTGACCCCCACACTGAGTCCCTAGCAACCTGAGGACTATCACTGTCAGCACCTGAGACTGAAAACTTAGTTTCTTTTGCCAAGGGGCCTTACCACCGCGCCATTCTGACCACGGAGAACGAAGCTGAACACTGACCCAGCCAGCGATGCTGGTAACCCTGGGGCAATTCCTCACCTTCGGTTCTGGGTGGGCACTGGTTAAAGTCAGGCCTGAAGACCTAGACCAGAATCACAATTGACCTGGACCTGAGACCCCAACACAGCCCAACACCTGGTAAGTGGACTGCCTAACCTGCTTTCCAGGTTGTACTAATCTGTGTGTGTGTGTTTCTGCCCTAAAATATCAATACATAAGTTGTAAGAAGTTTGCAGAGTGTTAATGAATCAAGAAACTAGCTTGGTCACAATTACGATAAACATTCTTGATATGATTGAGAAGATTGTGTTTTGTTTTTCCCTCCAAGTCTGCTCAGAACAAGCAGGTAAACGTGTGATAGTGTGCATTCTGTGTAATATGTGGAGTAAATATCTCCACCATGTACTTCCATGCTCGTTTTCTATGGTACCTTCTTAAACTCCTCCTATTTGTTACTGCTACTGACTATCGAAAGCAATGTGAGCTGATTCCAAAGAGGAAGGTCAGCTGACAGAGGGGCTTTTCATCAGCAGCTGAAGGGGGCTGTTTCCTTTTTGCCTTAGTGATCGTTTGAGGGGATTAAAAAAAGTACACAGTAGCCTCTAATAATTTCTAACCTGGGCTCACACGAGAAAGCATATAATGAAGGGGGATTTAGATTTCTAGGGAGGGAGGGAATATGTGTGTTGATTGATATGGTATCATCTTGGCTCCACTGGGGTTGTTAGACAAAATGGACAATATGGATGTATAGATAACGAAGAGGTGGGAACACTTTGCGATATCAAGATCCCACATGTCAAGCAAATGGGCGAGAGCAACCTGCGCGGCAGCGATTTGCTCTGGCAGTGAAGTTGCATATTCCCAGCAAGACACAAGAGTCAAGGGCAGGGGCAGGGGTGTGGAGGGCGGAGGGGACTTTCATGTCACAGGAAGTTGGCCGAGGTTCCCCTGCCCAGTGGTGAATGCTCTCTTTGAGATTTCCTTTTAAGGCATTTTAGATCATCTCTCTCTTTTTTTTAGGCTTTTAAAAATGCTTTTTATTGGTGCATTATAGTCTCACATCATAATGTAAATCATGTTGACAGTGGCATACATGCACACAGCACTTGGTGCCCCCCCCAAGCTGCCTCCCCAACTCCCCCCTTCCCCATACAGAGGACTGAGATGGACACTGGTTATTTTTACATATGTACACAAATTGGATGGTAGTAATTCCTTCAGTGAATCTCACGCTTCCCCCTCCCCTTCCCTTAGACCACCTCCTTGGCTCCACTGAGATTTCTCCTCCATTATCTGGAGTCCCTCTGGTATCCCCAATTACTCCCTAGCTTCTGCATATTTTATTTATTATTTATTTATTTTGAAACAGGGTCTCGCTAGGTTGATGAGAGTCTCACTACTTGCTGAGGCTATCCTCGAACCTGTGATCCCCTTGCTTCAGCCTCCCAAGTACTGGGATTACAAGTGTGCACCGCCAGGCCTGGCTAGCTTCCACATATTAGAGAAAACATATGACCCTTCCCTTTCTGTGACTCGCTTATCTCACTTAACATAATCTTCTCCAGGTCCTTCCATCTCTATTGTGAGATCTTGCCAGTTTTTTCTAGCTGCTACATTGGTCTCTTCTCCCTCTCTACACCTCTCCTAATTGCTCCATATCTAAAGATTTACAGATTTCACCTGTGAGCCGGACTGTGGTGCACACCTGTAATCCCAGTACTTGGGACAATGATACCGGTGGATCTCAGGATCAAGACCAGCCACAGCAATTTAGCAATTTCCTCAGCAACTTACAGAAATTCTGTTTCAAAATAAAAATAAAATAGGGCTGGGGATGTAGCTCAGAGGTAGAATGCCCCTGGTTTCAATTCCCAGTACTGAAAACCAAACCAAACCAAACAAAAAGTCCCTCACCTGTGAAGGACTCAGAATTCTAGGTTCCAAGGACAGTGGAGCTCTTGTCTTAGACCATCAGGGTACCTACCACAAGCAGAAGTGGCCCAGGACTTTTCTAGGGATTTGTTCTCAAGTTGGAAGTTTCCAATTCTCAGGACCAACAGTCTTTGTTGAACAGAGACGCCAAGTAGGGTCATAGCCCGGTCCCCCTGGAGGCCACAGAACATCAGTGATGTTTATGCCACAGCACTCAAGTTCAGGCAGTGCTCAGATGACAAATGTCTCGGGCGGAAATTGTGTGCATGCTGTTTGTGAAATGAAATTAGAGTCTTCCTTTGTCCTTGAGAGCAGGAATTCCATTGTTTGGCCCCACGTGACCTTAAAGCTGGCTCTGGGTATCTTAGGAAGACACTAACAACCATGGGAAGGTGATGACATGGATTTCCCCAAACTCAGAGGGGCATTCCAGCAGGAAACTGGGCGACTCCACTGTTAACTCTTTTTGTGCTCAACTATGAGGGAGGCGAGAACTGTTGATTGACTACTGGTTCAGGAGCCTTCGCTCCTTTTCTATTCTAGAGCTCAGGAAATCGCTCCAAGCCTTAGTCACTTGGTGCTATTTTATTATTTTTGCGGTACTGGGGATGGAACCCAGAGGTATTCTACCTCTGAGCTATACCCCCAGAATAAAATATAAAAAATAAAATATAAAGTATAAACAGGGTCTCACTAAGTTGCGGAGGGCCTCACTAAGTAGCTGAGACTGGCTGCGAACTTGGGATCCTCTTGTCTCAGCCTCCCAAGTACTGGGATTACAAGTGTGCATCACCACGCCTGGCCTGGGTGCTATTTTATAAAACAAGATAAATTGCTTCTCTTTTTCTGTTGAAATGTTGAGGAGCCGAGTAGGAGATGAGGACCTTGTTCCTTTGGCTGCTATCCAATCTGGATTAAAGTAACAAGAAGAAAAGCAACAATTTCAAGAGAACTTCCTTTGAGTTTGTCCAGAATCTGTGTTTCTCAGCATCTAAAAATTGTCTATATGCCATGATGCTGTTGTTGACAGTTTTGCAGTAGAGTGTGGGTGTGTTTGGCCCAATCTGAACACTCAATGTCTGTTTCATTCATCTATCTCTAGTCAGTGATGTGTTCTTATAAGTCCTGTGACCTGGTTGGGTATCAAGTGTGTGGCTGTGAAACTGAATTGTATCTTGTGCAGAGACCAGGGTTCTCTATCTTATTAAAAGATTAAAACGTGATATAGTGGAGAAGGTAAGATATGAACCAGAATACAAGGTTTTGGCAGCTAATTCTGCTACTTAGTTCTGGGGTTTGAGGACATCCTTTAGCCTCACTTATATACATAAAAAGGAAATAAAAACTCCTACTGACCATCGTTGAAGGATGAGATGAGATAATGCATTAAAATTGATTTGGACATCAAAAAGCTCCGTACAGGTGTTACTGATCACCAATGCCACATCTAAACAACATAATACAAATCCTGTTAAAGTGGGCATGCCAGAAGGAATCTTTATAGGTAGATATAAATTGTGAAGCAGTAGAAAGTGAAACAACCGTATCATTTTATATGACTTGCTCTTCATTTTATATGACTTGATCTTCTTTGGATATTTCTGATGACAGAGATTATTGCCCTATGACTAGAAACTTATTACCGGAAACATAGTAATTAAATTATATTAATATTATATTAATTTTAACTCATAGAAATGTAGAAGCTTAAAGTACTAGGAACTTATTACTAGTAAGTGGAAGTGTGGAGGATAATTCACTGTCTTATCCACATAACCTCCTGCAGTACATGAAACATTCATCAGTGTCTGTTGACTATCACAGAGCTGTTGAATGATTGTCCAAAGCACGAGGTCTTGTCTGTGAGTACCATAAACCCTGGCTATTTGCAGAACCTGCTACAAGGGAGGAGGAATTCCCATCATTTCTTTACTTCCTGTAGCCCTCTTGGGTTTCCTTTATTCAAATTGTGGCTTTCTCTGTCCAATCTTACTACACTGGATTTCTCAGAAGATCTTCCAAAACTCTTCCCACAATTACTGTGGGACAACAGTAAATAGTCTGCAATTTCCAAGGGCTCAGTAACTCTTAGTCCTAAAAACAGTTGTATATTGACCTTTTGCCACTCACTGTGGTAGGGGGATGGAAACTGGGGGACCCAATCTGAGAGTAAAATGCTTGGTATCTCTGAATTGCAAGAACAACCTTGGATCTATTTTACTGTCTATTCATGACCGTGGTAAAAGAGAATGGAAACTGATATTTCTCTAGGCTACTTCTAAAGCTCAAGCCAGGAGCCTGTCTGCCCAGGGACAATGAAACATTCCAATTTCAACCAAGGAAAGATTCTTATTGTTAGAGTTTCTTGGGGAGCTAGGGGAGGGGCATAGGAGTCTGCCTGTCTCAGCTCTGGGTCTGTGTTGTATTTTACTTGCTCCTGAAACTTCTGCAGTCATCGTGGATTGAATATGTCCGAAGGCTAGAAAAAGAGAAGTCCAATAAGTTCTTCAATTCATCTTCTTAAATTGAGATAAAGCTGAATAGAAAACAATACAGATATCCCTTCTTCTTTTTTTTAATATTGAAGGAGAAATATATTTTTCACACAATTAAAAGCATAACAATTTAAAAAGAAAGTTCTTACCTCTTCTTGCCTGCTTTCAGCTAAGAGTTAATTCATTTCTTTGGCTGGTGCTCAAAGAAAATATACAACCTGTGGTTATCAGCTTTGTCACAACTCTCTCTGCGGCCTTGAACATAGTTCTCTTCACCAGGAAAAACCATCCTTATTCTTCAAGTGTTTTATCCAGTCCCAGTTAGTCCTTTCATCTTAGTCCCCAAACTAAATTTTAGAAGAGTAGGCTAAATTTCAAAACTGACCACAGATCAAGTTGAAAATGAAATGCAGAGTTGAGCATATGTCTTTGAAGTCCTAAGTAACTTTCCAACTTGTTCTTTTCGGCTGGCAGGAAGCATTCTGATTTGAAGCCGTGGAGGGGTACAAACACTTCTAGAGAGGTATACACCATGATCTGCACATTTTGGAAGGATAGTAACCATGTTCTTCCAATAGCATCTAATCTCAAATTTTTCTTTTTAGGAGGAAAAAAAGACATAAGCCTTCCCATTTGGCAGTGTCTAGACCAGTTTTACTTTGGAAAACTTGCAGAGGATGGATGGGTCACTCTAAAATGATGGAACCACAATAAGGTTCAAGGAACAAAATAGTAATTATAATAGAAAATAAGTTACTGCCAGTTTCTTGAGCCGTCATCTAGGGTTTTAGTGTTTTGGTTATTTGGATCTCCATTCCTTGTCTACTTTGGATTCCAGGTACTAGCTGGTAGCAATAAAAAAGTTTCATCATAGCAAAAGTAGAAATAGAAAAAGTGTTGAAATTATTGAGGTAGGACAGATCTAAACTCTTTTTAATTCATGTCAACATGAAAGCAATGTGACCCATAAAAAATAGGTGGAGATGAATCTCATGTTTGGAAAAAGGGTGGGAGTGGAATGCAGTGTTTTGCGGTATGGGTTGACTGAGGACATGTACTTGTCCGAATCCAGTCTATTCTCAACATCTTACAAGGTTTCTGTCTACATAGGAGATTTAGTGTCACCAATGCTTCACTGAATTTAATCTTATATTGATGATTATTGCTTGCCTTTTTTTTCCTGTATTTCAAATGACCCAAGAAGAAGGCAGTGAACACAAGTTTTCCAGCTTCAGTTATTAATTTTGCCACTGAGCACACTGCTTTAACTAATAAATACAATTGTGTTGAGCATGAACTATTACATGTTATTCACTTTTGCAATGGGAGTAGGTAAAACAGGGATATATGGATAACTCAAAGCTTAATTACTCCTTCTAAGATAGAAAATATCTGACTGTCTACATCAGGGAAAAATAGGGGTCAAGCAGAGAACATGTCTATGGCTGATGACCACAGGGAATTCATAACAGGTGTATCCAGGCTCGCTGCACACAAAGCATGCTGTGGATGGTCCTGCCCTTCCCTCCCCTCTATCTCTTGCCTCAGTTCCTACTCAACTGCACATTTCCCCAGAGTATACATACATACACAGTTGTCTGGATGTATCTGGGAGAGGACCTTCCCCACGTCTCAATAGGGCAGGTCACAATTGCTCAAAGAGATGATCTAGGTACCACTTTATTGTCTTTGGGAATTAAGCAGTAATTGTTTGGTGAGTTAAAGAAGGGCAAGTAGAGCAAATTGAAATGTGATCCTCTGGTTACTTTCTTGTGTAGATCTGTCTGCTTTTTCTTGCCAAGGAATTTATTTATGTATTTATGTATTTATTTATTTATGTATTTATTTATTTATTTATTTATTTATTTATTTATTTATTTATGTACTGGGGACCGATCCAGGGGAATTCTACCTCTGAGCTATACCCCCAGCACTTTTTATTTTATTTTTTTAGTTTGAAATAGAGTCTCACTAAGTTGCTGAGGCTGGCCTGGAATCTGCGATCATCCTATCTCAGCCTCCCAAGTACTGGGATTACAGGCATGCACTGCCACACTCAGCTTTATTTTTAATTGATTTATTTATCTGAATCTTTTTTACTTTATTAGTTGCCCCCAAACTACAGGTCCATTGCCTTGGAAGATACCTATATAACCCAGCAGCAGAGGGAAATTGAGGAGGCTCTGCTTCCTTCTGACTTTCCCATCCGACTGGTGATTTGTCTCTATTTATTTTGACCTTGAATAACTTCAAGAATGCCTAAGTGGCCTAACTTAAAAAGAATTAGCCCAGCCCTGGCTGAGAGCAACACAGATTTACAGATCTCCTCTACGTCATGAAGTGTTTCCTGCTCAATTAAATTCAATTGACTTGTATGAAAACAAGCGCATAGGGCTTGAGAATTTGGCCGGGAAACTGTAAACAGTGGGAAGCATTGGTGGAACCAGTGCTTCCAAGCTTGGGGCTGCTGGTTCATGTGGCACCAGTGGGGTGAGGGAAGGGTCAGGTCATCTGTAAAAGAAACACTGAGGTCTGGAAGAGTGGTCACATAGGCTGCTGGTGTGTCACTTGGTAATTGCATCATGATACCGAGCTGTGCCTGCACCAGCTCTTGTTAAAGGAGGGAGAGGGACAGGAGAGCATGGAGTGCCAAGGAGGTGCTCGGGGGGAGTTTGGCCCTCAGCTTGGGCTCATCTTATGGCCGTGGGGGTGTTCCCTCCACTGAGAATGGATGAAGACTCCTGGAGGCTGCCAAGAGAAATGAGGCTACTGGGCCACCACTTGGAACCAGAACAGACAGAAGGGGCACCTCCTCTTTGAAGGATACAGCAGTGATTTTTTGATCATTCTGAGCTGGTGCAAGAGAGCAGGGTTTTGTGGATGATATGTTACAAAAAAAAAAAAAGTTGTCATAATTGAAGCACTAAAGCCTACAGCCCCAGTTTGAATAATGCCACTCTTTGCTTTGTTTGTAAATGTAGTCAGTACACAGTGTCTAGAATTATCTTCATTCACAGTGAAGTGAAAGAAGGGAAACATTGGAAAATTAATTGAATGCCCTAAACAATTTCGAAGGGTGAAAAGTGAGGATTGTCTTAATCAGGAATATTTCTCTTGGACCATGGTGCCTCACACAAAACAGGTCCAACACATAAATGCCCAGGTAGGCTTCCACTACATGTCTTTCTGACTAATAACTGAGTGGACGATAGGCCTTGGTTGGGAGAGATCTCTCCTTAGATGGCTCTTCCCCTCCTCTAAATGGAGACCATGAGCCATAGGAATTCAGGATGACAGACAGGTTAGTGCATTCATTTGTTCGATACCTAGTTAGTAAGAACCCATTATGTACTTAACACTCTTCTGGGCACTGGGGACAATTCCTTGGATGCACGGTATGTGCATTTAGTGAAGAAGACAAGTCATACAAAAGAAGAGCCCTTGTACAATGGACATTACATGTTTTATGTGCTTGAAGAAAACCATGGCTGAGTAGGGAATAAAGAGTGATTGGCATAGGAGGACGTTCTCATATGGTATACAGGGACGAAGGTGGTTCTTTGGGATCGGGATCTGGGGGTGACATTGGGGAAGAAAAAAAAATAAAAATGAGGAAGTGATCTGGGAAAATAGTGTTCCTGGCATGGTAGAGCCCAAATGGTAGGATTGAGTCTGGCATGTTCTGACCCCCAGGAACTTCAGACTGGCTGAGAGGAGTGTGGGGGCCATCGGTGGGAGAGGAGAATTAGGAAAGATAGGCGGGGACCAACCACACAGGGGAGTGTGGCTAATTTAGATGTATGTGTATGTCCCAGGGTAAAATGAAATGCAGGCTCCCTTGTTTGAAAAGCAGCAAGGAAAAAAAAATGACTAAAACCACAAAAATATAAGCCTTTCTTTTGCTGTCTATTATGGTGATTTAAAATTTTTTTTTGGTACTGGGGATTGAACCCAAGGGCATTCTACCTCTCAGCTATGCCCCCAGCCCACATCCCCCCCTTTTTTTTAACTTTGAAATAGGGTATTGCTAAGTTGCTGAGGGTCTTACTAAGTTGCTGCGACAGTCCTTGAGCCTGCGATCATCCTATCTCAGCCTCCCGTCTCAGCCTCCCAAGTACTGGGGTTACAGGAGCGTGCCACTGTACCTGGCTATCACGGTGATTTTATTTGCTTTTTATGGCTCACTCCTGGAGTATGGGCACACTCAGGGTTGAGCACAGATCCTTAGGGGCCACTGGGGGTCCTGCTTTGGTCCTCAGAGCATGCGAAGCCCACTGGCTGCAGGGCTCCTCCTTCTCCCAGCTGCTGGACACCAACCTACTCTACCTTGGCTGGGGGAGGGGAAGCCACTCTCCCCACCCCACAGTGGATGGGTGGCACCCAAGGGATTGGAACTGTGGTTTGGGGACATGCTCAGTGTCTGGATTGGGGGGGTGGGTGAGGCTTGCTCTGCTTCTCCCACCCAATTGCTTGTCAAAGTAAGGCAACCTGGCCAGGTCTCCCCCAGGTGCAAGGTGTCAGCTGTCACGTGTCTGGGAGTAGGGAGCAGACGCCAAAACCCATCCCGGGGAGGCAGGGAAGTAGTGGGAGGCAGGATTGCTGGCGAGCTGGGGCTCCAGGCTCTGAACACATGCTTCATTGTCCCTCTAGACTTCACTTACAAAACTCAATTCAAAGAGGTGCTAAGAGAACAAGTCTTAAAATATCAAGACTTTCAAGACCCTCAACTGCAGAGCTCTAAACCCCAAGCGCAGGACTCTTGTGAGTGTAGGAGCCTGAGCGACTGTGCTGGCCCTGTGCTCAGGCCACGGCGAAGATGCTGAGCCTTATTCAAAATGAGACAGACAGGTGAGGAAAGGGTGGCGGGGCTGGGGGAGGGTGGCAGAGGACATAATCCTAGCAATATTTCAAAGAAATTGTTCCAGCAGCTCTTTCAAGGAAGAAAGACACAGAGGGAAGGCGAGGAGAATTGGAGATGAGGGAGACTTGACTCCAGCAGCATGCTAGAAGCAGCGAGAAGTCATCACACTGTAGACATGACTTCTGAGTGAGCTTAAGGAAACCCTTTGGGGAAGACAGTTCAACACAGGGGAGTGCTTACTGTGGATTTGAGGACAGGAGCCATCAAACATTTGCACACGTGCCACCGTGGAGGACCATGATCAACTATTTTCAGAATTTAAAATAGTATAAAATAATGTTGGGGTACAAAGAGGACGATCACTTTAAAAGGGCAGATGTAGAGTATTTTTTATTACAAAACATTTTTCAAACCAGTGACCATTAGCACCTAGAGCACACAGTATATCTAAAACCCTAATTTGGTATGCAAGTAAGCTGATTTCTTTTTCTTTCCCTTTCCCTCCCTCCCTCCCTCCCTTCTCCTCCTCCTCCTCCTCCTCCTCCTCCTCCTCCTCCTCCTCCTCCTTCCCTTCCTCCTCTTTCTCTTCTTCTTCTTCCTCCTCCTCCTCCTTCTCCTCTTCCTCCTCCTTTTCTTTTTGGCACTGGGGATTGAACCCAGGGGCATTCTACCTCTGAGTTATACCCCCAGCTCCCTTTTTTTAAATTTTGAAACAGTGTCTTTCTAAATTGTTGAGGGCCTTGCTAAGTTGCTGAGGCTGGCCTCAAACCTGCAATCCTCCTGTCTAGCCTCCCATGTACTGGGATTATGGGAGTGTACTACTGTGACCAGCTAATAAGCTAATTTTATGAAAGAAACTATCCTGATCACAGTCTCAGGGCTTGGAGAGAAAATGCTTTTTCTGGATGTTAACCAGGAGAGGTGAGACCCAGTTCTTCGACTTTATGCTGGAATCTGAGATCCAGGCTGGGAAGCATGCACTCATTTGTTTAGGCATGAAGCATCCTCAACCTGAAGTCCCAAATTCCTCTCAGCTACCTATGGGTCCTCCTGAAGCTGTTGCTGAGATGCTGGTCCCTGTTAACACAAACGCCAGCCGGAGTGGAGACCATGCCTCTGTCAGCTACTCCCAACGGAGGCCTCTCTTTTGACTCTTTGTAGGGATTTCCACCTGTGTCTCCTGATTATCTTCCTTTTCCTCCAAAGCTGAAAGTGACCTGCTGGGAAGAGAAGGTGCCCTTTTCTGGGACATGATAATAATCAATTTATATTTTTGCTTAATCATTACTTAATCTCCATTGATATTTTCATTAATACTATCTTGGCAAAAGATATCTCAGTCACATTTTGTAGAGAGTTGGATGAAAATAAATACTTAGAAAGAGATAAATTTGACTTTCAAAATCCCACAGAGCTGAAGTAACTATGGGATGTTTAATGAGAGAAAAAAACCCCAAATTTCTAGAAAAAGAAATGAAGGGAAGGAGTAAGAAAAATATCATAGACAAAGTTCGCATACATCAGCCTGTTCGCCTAAAACATCCAAACTGTACAGTCAAAAAATATGTCTTTCTCTCCATCAGGGGTGCCACTAAGATATAAATGGTACATCGTGGTAGCAGAGATGGCTTCCACTATGTTTCTTCTCTTTGCAAGAAAACATTGGAGGTGGTGTAAGAGGACCATGATCTGTTGAATCCTGGGCTGATCATTTCTCAACTTCTCTTCAGGTGGTATAATGTGGGCCTGCAAATGTACTCTTTCTTTTCCTACATGTGAAATCCCAGATTTTGTGCTTTGGTTCTTTTCAAAACTTGACTTTTCTGGATCAATATTTCTTTTCCTGGTGTTGGAATAATGAGTGTCAGTGTGGTTTCAACAGAGCAGCTTGTTTTCCTTGTGATGCCCTGAAGGCAAGGCGTGTGGGAGATGCCTGTGGTCTGTGGCCACAGGCAGAGCCGTACAAAGTGGCACATTGTCTCAGTGTGCAGATAAATCTAAGCTCAGGACTTGCCCTGTCAGCTCCGAGAGCTCAGAGACAAGCTTGGCGTCACAGCTGACACCTCGCTGTTGAGTTCAGATGTGTTTCCATGGCGAAGGAGCTCAGTGTCAACTGCTAGGGTGTTACTATGGTATTTGCATGTTAGTAATATTTTGATATATGTAAGAAAAAAAGTCACTGAATCATTCTATATTTTTTGAAGGAATGGCCACTGGTTATTTTAGAAAAGTCAAAGTATCTGAAAAAGAACTGTGGTGACTTGTGTTATTAATTAAATATAACTTCTAGCATTAAGAAGATGGATCTTGAATTGCCAATTATGAAAGGCTCAGAGGGGATTTTGGCAATGTCCTCTTTCTCAATATATCTTGTGTTGACATTAGAATGAGAATTTCATTAGCTATAGGACAGCAGCCACTTAGGAGGTAGAGTCCCAGTTCTTTGTCAGCACGGTGATTATAGAAGAAGATCATTCAGTGAGGTGCTCCCTGTGCTGCTGCTAAGGAGCACAGGTTTGGGGGACTGTCCCCAATCCTCTTTGCCTGGATTCCCCTTGCTTCTGCTGCTCCTGTGCTCTACTGGCAGAGACAGGGGACCTCTAGGACCCTGTTAACTCTTCCAGGAGCCACTAAAAAACAAACACACGTTCTCAGTGCATGTGGGCTTTCAAACCTCGTTGCTTTGGGGAGAGTGGCGATGTTCAGACCCCTTTCCTGGGGACACACTGATGTCAAAGAATTGCTTCTTCATGTCTTTCCTCCCTAGCCACTCTGAGGAATCTTTATTAAGTCTATAGAAAGAAAACAGGTTCCATCTTACCATGTCTTCTTTATAAATCCATTCGGTATTCATTCAGTGGTAAGACTTTCAAAGTCTACTTAGAGACTTAAAAAGCTGAAAACTGACTCATTTATTCTGCTACTTTTCTGGGACCTTCTTGCCATAGCTGAGGTCTGAAATCTGGAGAACATTATGTTAAGTGAGATTAGCCAATCACAAAAAAAGAAGGGACATATGTTTTCATTAATATGCACAACCTAGGGAGTAGTGGGGACACAAATGTTCTCCAGTGTCAACAGAGAACCCTCAGAGGTACAAGGGAAGGGGTACAAGAGAAGGGGAAGGGCAAGAAAGAAGTGAATCTATGGAATTACTCTCATAAACAATGTGTACATATGAGATTATACCAACATCATTCTCAGTGCTACATGTGGGGAGGGAGGCAGGGGGGAGGGACACCAAGAGCTGTGTGCATGTATGTTAACACCAAACTGATACTCATTGTGATGTGAAACTACAATGCACCAATAAAAACATATTAAAAAATAAAATAAAATAAAATATGGGTGAAAATTATGTAGCAAAAAACACAAAGAAAGTAGAACACAAAGAAAGAAATAGTCTAATGTTGCCTTGCTAGATACACAACATACTCACGCAATGCTCACACACTTACAGAAAGTGGACTAGAACGGGACATGTTAACACAACTCATCTCTGTATAACCAATTACCCACAGCATCATTTCCACCTGTGTGGTTGAATCTCATGTGATTGTAGATGTTTTAGAACTCACAGAGATTTTTAGGGTTTGTTTAGTACATGCTCTTTTCTCTTTCCTTTTCTTCTCAACAGATAGGAAACAGAACACTGAGCACAAGTAACTTGCACACGCTTGCACACATAGTTAGAGACACCTCACTCAGTGGGATCTTTTCATAAAATCTTTGTGCATTGAAGGATACCATGAAATATTTTCCAGTTCCTCATCTCCCCTCATGGCTTCCTCCTTCAGAAATGATTCCAAGGTGGAAGCAAACTGAGCTTACACAAAGAACCCAGTGTGTGAGGAAAAATTCTCCAAGCCCATGGGATGACCTCAGTAAACAAATGCTTCGAAAAGAAAAAGCCATTGGTTGGGATAACTTGAGAGATGCTGTAAAAGAACTATCCAGTTAAATCTATAGGACCACGAGTATGTGGGCTACTCTAAGAATGTGGGCTACTGTACTAAAAGCCATATACCCTGTTGGGCGTGATGGCACACATCTGTAATCCCACTCCTTGAGAGACTGAGATGTGAGGATTGCAGGTTCTAGAACAGTCTCAGCAACTCTTCTGAGCAGACTTAGATCTTGGAAACAACCAAAACATGGTCTCAATCATTTCAAGAACATTTATTGTAATCGTGACCAAAACAGGGTCTTTTTTCATTAGTACTCCATGTAAACAGTATACAACTTATGCCATAGAGAGGGTAGATTAGTACAACCTGGAAAGACAGGTTGGGCAGTCCATTTACCACGAGCTCTGCTGGCTATGTTAGTATCTCAGGTCCAGGTCAGTTGTGCGTCTGTCCTGGGTCTTCTGGCCTGACCTTAACCAGCGCTCAACCAGGACCGAAGATGAGGAATTGCCTGGAGAGCTACCAGCACAGTTGGCCGGGTCAGCATTCAGCCTCATTATCAGTGGTCAGGATGGCAAGGTGTTGAGGCCCCTTGGCAGAAGAAGCCGCAAGTTTTCAGTCTCAGGTATTGACAATTGTAGTCCTCAGGTTGCTAGGGACTCCACGTGGTTGTCAAGGCATTACAGCTGGGTGGCAGGCATTGCACCTGCATGTCGACTATCACGCCTGGACTTTGTACGTGTGACTGGTGCCTGTGTGTTGCCTGTGATGCCCTGTGTGTGCTGTGAGAGTTACACTTGCACACTAAACATTATGTGTGAGCCACACCCAGGTGTACTTTGAGAGTTAGGTCCCTTTTTGGCTTTAATGGAGCCCTTTTTAAAAATATGTGCTCTATTCAGCAATTTAGGGAGACCATACTTCAAAATAAAAAGGGCTGGGAGTATAGCTTGGAGATGGAATGCCCCTGGGTTCAATCCAGTACCTCCCCCAATAAAAGCCATATGCTGAACCTTTGACAAAGGGATGTTTGCACAGAATTTTGCAAACTCATTGAGATGGTTTGCAGATCTCCTAAAACCCAACCTATGAGTCCATTTCCATAATCTTATTAGGGAGACAAGATCTTTATTTGGGATAGCAGGTAATGCCTGAGCAGACACCAGGAAAGTTGCCTTCCCCAGAACCCCACCCTGGCAGCTGTGGGAGAGGTGGTAAGTAGAAGGGGGTTGGTCCAAGGACACCTCAGAGGGACATCTCAGAGGGGAGAGCAACTTTCAGATTTAAAAATTTTTTTTGGAACTGGGGATTGAACCCAGGGGCATTTTACCTCCGAGCTATACCCCCAGCCCTATTTTTATTCTTTATTTTGAAACAGGGTCTCACTAAATTGCAGAAGGCTCATTAAGTAGCTGAGGCTGGCTGTGAACCTTCAATCCTCCTGTCTCAGCCTCCTAAATACTGGGATTACAAGTGTGTGCCACCACACCCAGCTTAGATTTTAAATATTTTTATTTTAAATATTCTTATCCTCACATGTCACCTAGTGTCTGGAGAATCCGTTTTTGGATATTTACTTCATTCCTGGCTCCATCTTATTTATCTAACCTTACTTTCCCTTTCTACTATTTTCTTAAGTTGTTTTAAATTGATTTTATCTTACCTCACTGTATGCATCTTTAAAAACTTCTTATTGCGCTGGGCATGGTGGCACACGCTTGTAATCCCAGTACTTGCGAGGCGGAGACATGAGGATCACAGGTTCGAAGCCAGCCTCAGCTACTTAGTGAGGCCCTCCACAACTTTGTGAGACCCGGTTTCAAAATAAAGTATGAAAAAATAGGGCCGGGGGTGTAGCTTGGAGGTAGAAACCCCCTGGGTTCAATCCCTGGTACCGCAAAAAAAAAAAAACTTCTTATTTTAGCAACAAGGTATGGAATAGATGAATAAATAAAATCTTCCCCAAATATTCAGGTCCCTTCAGATCTGCCTGGCTGCACAATCTGCATTGACGGGTAGAGATTCATAAGTTAGAAACACTCAAGTTCATGCAATCCATGAAAACACCACAAAGTCCAACATAAATGATTTTTTAAAAACTATTAGCATCACTGGCATCCACCAATACTGATATTTCAAATGAATTTTTATTTTCAATTCATATTTAAATTATACATATATTTTACATATTTACATATATAATTATTATACATAGATATATAATTTAATAATAATTTGTTTACACATTATACATATACAATTTACATATACAATTTAACATATATGCATTGAGTAGAATATATGTGTGTGTATGTGTGTGTGTGTGTACTGGGGAATAGACCCAGAGACAGTCTACCTCTGAGCTGTAACCCCTAGCCCTTTTTATTTTTATTTCAAAACAAGGGTTGCTAAGGGTCTCACTAAGTTGCTGAGGCTGTTCTTGAACCTACCACCCTCCTGTCTCAGCCTCCCAAGTACTGGGGTTACAGGCATGTATCACCACACCTGGCTTAATTTAATATTTTTAAGAGCTATTTTGTTTCTGGAACATGTCCAGAGACCAGCCTCTACTCGTTCTTGAGCCTCAAGATTCAGCCTAATTAATATTATGTTGCTAAATATCTATAGGTAAAGTCTAAGAACTTCTTATTAATTAGTTCAGTGCCTTGTAGTAGCCTAGAGTTTGAAATATAATGTTGGGTTATCATGTTTTATTTGGGGGCAGGGTGGTGAGGCAGTCAGACCCTATGAGCATCTGACCACTGCACATACCAGTCAACAGAGAAATCTGATAAAAAATTATGGCCTTATTGGTGGTGGTAGCTCAGATTGCATTGAGCTGAGGAAGGTTCATTTCTTCAAAGCCATTGTCCATTTCGCATTTAGAAACCACTCAATCTGGCAGTCATACCCTTTAGAAGGTGATCTCTAGCTGTTCTAACAAGAGTTTTTGTGACCTCATCTTTAGCAAGTATTTATTTTTTGGCTTGTGTTAGGTGCTAATCATATCTCTTCCAGAGATCTGGCTCTTGTTCCTCCATAAGGTTTTATAAGGAGGGAAATTTATAGGCTGAATCTCTGGTCGTATATTTCAGTTTACTGCTTCTCTAGTCTACGGATCCCATCTTATACACGATTGCTTCTTTTGGTACCAAATTCATAGTCTCATCTCTACAAATGCTTCAATTTCTTGAATTTTATATATTTTCCTCATAGTCCTGAACACACGAGAACATGCATTAAATAAGCATTTTATTCTTTAGTCATTCCCATATTTTTACCTCTATCTTGTTTACTTTTGTACTATTGTGTGTGTGTGTGTGTGTGTGTGTATGGGGATGTGCATCTGCTGAGTTGGCAGACTGGCAGGTCCAACATGTATTGAGAAGAAGAAAATACCACTCGGTAATAACAGATTTGGTAGGAAAACTTTTTCTTCTTTAAGAGTAAAAAGAAGGAAGTATGTCCCATGTTAAAAGAATGATACATATAATTATCATCCCAGCTGTAAATAAAAATACCCCACTGTGGTCAGAAGGAGTTTTATAGCCCTGAGTCTCCAAAAGAAGCAACCAAATGGTATCAGATGCCCTTTTACTTCAGGGGCCACAGAAAATGAAGATTGACCTTAGGGGTTCATGGCCATTTTCTGTGTTGTCCTATAGCATGTGGATTGATAGTCCAAGACTTTTCCTGTCAGGCTGTCACTGAGAAGCAGAAGCACCCACCCTATGACCTGTTCCACTTTCTTTCAGCCACTGCTATATAGAACTATTTCTGAAACCACTCCCAATTATGACTGTCAACTAAGTTTGCAGCTCCTCCTATCTTCAATTTCCAGTTGTCAGCAAGGGCATGGTGGTGCTCACTACCTCTCCTCTTTACTTTGGTAATAATCAGATATGTAAAATTGTTCTCTGACCCTCTGTGCCCATCTTCTCCATGCCAGCCATGCCTGAGTTGTGGAGTTCTACAGGGAAGGAAAAAACATGCTGTATCAGCTGGTTTCTATCAGCAACTTGATTCAGAACAATTATTTTATTTATTTATTTATTTTTTTTTGCAGTACTGGAGATTGAACCCAGGGGCATTCTACTTTTGAGCTATACCCCCAGCCCTATTTTTATTCTTTATTTTGAATCAGGGTCTCACTAAGTTGTGGAGGGCCTCACTAAGTAGGTGGGGCTGGCCGTGAACCTGAGATCCTCCTGTCTCAGTCTCCCAAGTACTGGGATTACAAGCATGTGCCACCATGCCTGGCTAATTTAGAACAATTATGACTACCTGCTCTGTTCTGGGAATTATGCTGGATACTGAGGAACCAAAAACCCTATAGCCAGCAACCTGAGACTGACCTCACAGATATCTAGACTACCAGCATCCCAGTGGCTGATCATGAGT
>PVJS01025588.1:0-27736 GCA_004027185.1 Glis glis
CACACTCTCTCTCTCTCTCTCTCTCTCTCTGTCTGTCTCTCTCTCTCTCTGTACTTAGTGAGGCCCTCCGCAACTTCATGAGACCCGGTCTCAAAATAAAGTATAAAAAATAGGACCGGGGGCGTAGCGCGGAGGTAGAACGCCCCTGCGTTCAATCCCTGGTACCGCAAAAAAAAAAAATAAATAAATAAATAAATAAATAAAAATAAAAAAAGGAAGGTTAAAAA
This sequence comes from Glis glis, assembly GCA_004027185.1. Taxonomy (NCBI): domain Eukaryota; kingdom Metazoa; phylum Chordata; class Mammalia; order Rodentia; family Gliridae; genus Glis; species Glis glis. The sequence goes on from PVJS01025588.1 coordinate 228, forward strand.
TAGGGCTGGGGTGTAGCTCAGACGTCACCCACACTGTGTTCAACCCCCTGTAACACACACACACACACACACACACACACACACACACACAATAGAAACTTTGTAATATCCATTTAAAATGAAATTCAACTTAATTTCTATGATCATGATCACAGATCATGATTACAGATACAAGATTTTTTTTATTTTTAAATATATTCATTTATGGGTGCATTGTAGTTAAACATTTTGATAAGTGTCAGGGTACCAGAAGCATGCATGCACACATTGCTCATTTAGCCCTCCCTCAAATCCCACTCTATTCCCTACCTCTTCCCTCCTTTTTGTGCTCAGCATAGTGACTGACTCTGATAAATTTGCGTATATACATCGTGTGCATTAGTGTATTTCCCTCTTCCCCTCTCCCATCTCCCTCAGTTAGGTCCCCTTCTTGCTTAGCTAAAGTTTTCTCCTTTGTCTGGAGTCCCTTCTATACTCCACCAAAACGGAAAACCTAGAAGAAATTGACAGATTTCTAGACACGTACAACCTTCCTAAGTTGAACCAAGAAGATATAGAAAATTTAAATCTACCAATAGCAATCAAAGAGATTGAAGCAGCAATAAGGAGCCTACCATCAAAGAAAAGCCCAGGTCCAGATGGATTCCCAGGTGAATTTTATAAAATCTTTATAGAAGAACTAATCCCAATACTCAATCTATTTCGTGAAATAGAAACGGGACTCTCCCATATACATTCTATGAAGCCAACATCACATTGATACCAAAACCAAATAAAGACAGCTCAAAGAAAACTACAGACCTATATCGTTGATGAACTTTGATGCAAAACTTCTAAACAAAATACTAGCAACCCGCATTCAAAACCACATCACAAAAATCATACATCATGACCAAGTCGGGTTCATCCCAGATACATGATTCTTAACACATTATTACTAATCCTTTAAATAACTTTAGCAGTACCAATAAGGCTCAATAACCAAATACTTTTATCTTTATTTTAAATATTTTATTTCACATACCTTTTATTATTAAGTTCTTGTGTGTGTGTGTGTGTGTGTGTGTGTGTGTGTGTGTGTGTGTAACTAAGACTTGAACCCAGGGGGTTCTACCTTCGAGATATATTCCCAGCAATAAATACATATATACATATACTCTTGCTTTAGCTTGTAACTTATATTTTAATGTTATTCATTTTATTTTTCTTGTTCAGAAAAAAACATATTTACTATATAACCAATATTACAAACATTGTTTTAATCCTTATTCTTTCATCTTTTGACAATTTCTATTCTACTTGCTATCATAATAATTATGTCAAATTTTCTACATATTTTAAAGAATTTTTTCTTTTAAAAATCTTGCCATAGCATTATCATAATTCTTTCTATCTTATGCAAAAATATTTTTAATATTGTCTTTTTTTTCTTAGTTTGTATTTGACTTTGCAGATGTTTTGGCATGTATTAATTTATGTACTGATCATTTGAATAAACAAAGGTATTTACCCTTAAGTTCTAATTTCATTTCAGAAACTATCTTTGAGGCTATAGATGATGATCCTTGCTTTTAAATAAACATGGCTATGCCGTTTTGTGACATGTATTTCATCATGGTATGATTTTATGGTTAGTTCATTTTAAATGAATTCAGTGCTTCACTGCACTATTGATGTATCTTTGGGAAAATGCTACTGATGAATTTCAAATGACTGAAATTTGTCCTTGTGAAATCATCAAAAATTAGATGCATGAAGAGGTTCATTTCGTAATTTTTTAAAGTCATGATGCAGACTTTTAACTCTTTTCTATACATATACCAAATATACATGGAAATAACATTATGATAAAATACGTGTATATATATATAATATTTGTTCTGTAGTTATATTTGTTTTTTAAATGTTTCAAATGCTGTCAACAAAAAGTTATATATTTACATATTCATATGCAATTGTCTGTGTATATGTATGAACACATATGCTCATGTGTGTATGTACATATGTTATGTATGTGTGTACAAACACACTAAATACAAGAAAACAGAAAACAATATTTTAAATTTCAAAATGAACAATTCATAAAATAATTATTACATATTCTTTTGGAAGGTAGACATTTTCTCTTTTATTTTATTTATTTATTTATTGTAGTACTGGGAAATGAACCCAGGTGTGTTTTACTATTGAGCTACACCCCCAGCCATTTTTTAGTTTGTCTTTCAAAACAGGGTCTTGCTGTGTTGCCACAAGACTGCCTCAAACCTTTGATCCTCCTGTTTCAGACTCAGTCTCCCAAGTATTGGGATTATGGGTGTGAGCCACAGCACCCAGCTTGAGAGGTAGACATTTTCTAACCATATAAAATGTAAACATTTGGATGAGTCACCTTTTCAAAGATACACACACACACACACACACACACACACAGACACATACACACACACAGCCTGTCAAGTACTGGAATTACAGACGTGTACCACCAGGTCCAGCTAGTTTTCACATCTTAACCTAGCTAAAATTTATTTATTTCAAACTGGAACCAGTGATACTGGGTGCATCATAGGTTATAGAAATCTTCATATATCTTACAATTACTAGTTTTATTAGTATAGATATGGCATATATTTTATAGAAAAAATTATCAAAGTTGTATTGATATTTAATGAGCTCAGAAATAAGTATGCAAGCAAAATGTGAAGGTGATTAAGTAGAAAAGTTTTTATGAGGATTTTTTTGACCATAATAAGTGTAGTCCACATTTACTGAGGCATCATTAACAAACAAAAATTGTATAGTTTTAAGGTATACAATATGATGTTTTGGTATACATATACAATGTGATATGATGACCATGACCAAGTAAGTTAATTAAAACATCTATCACCTCACATAGTTACTAATTTTTTTTAATGAAATAACAACACTGGAAACCTATTCTCCCATCAAATTTCAAGTATCCAATAAATTACTAACTATAGTCATCATACCGTATAGTAAGACTTAGGAACTTAGTTATCTCAAACTGAAAATATGTATGCTTTGACCATTGTCCCCACATTTCCTCCACCTACCAGATGCTGGAAACTTCCACACCATTTTACATAATAATTGTACCAATTTACGTTCTCATCACCAGTGTACAAAATTAACTTTTTTCCATATCTTTGCCAATGCTTGTTGACAGTAAATTTGAATTTTTTCTAAGTTTTATTAAAGTATAATTGACAAACAAAAATATTTATTTAAGTGCATAACATGTTTTTATAAATGTTATATAAATATTTATAAACTGTTACTGAGATTAAACTAATTAGTACAGCCATAATCTCACATGGTTCCCTTTCTTTATTACACTTATGATCAACTCTCCTAATAAATTTTTAGTATACAGTGAAATATTAACTAAGATAAACATATTGTACATTATATTTATATAACATATTAATCCCACATAACTTGAATTTTGTACCCTTTGGCCAACGTCTTCCCATTTCCCTGGTGTATACCCTGTCCCTGAAAACTACCATTCTACTCTCAGTTTTTATGACTTCAAAGTTTTTGCATTGCATATTCAATTTTTTTTAATTCTGAGACAGACTTATTTCATTAAGCATAATGACCTCCAATTTATCCATACTATTACAAATATAGGGTTTTCTTTTTAAGAATGAATAATATTCCTGTATATATGCATATATAAAATATAAATACATATCAGGTAATGAATATTTCATTAGAATATTATGGTAATGATACTATTCAGTATATATATCCTCCCATATTTATTCAGATTTCTACATGTTTTATATATAAAATATTACATTTCGGTACATGATTTTATTTTTTGTGGTACTATACTTAAATAAGGTTAAACATATTTATCTGACCAAACATTTATCATTTCTGCATGGTACACTGTCATTGTCATGGTTCACTGTCTAGTCACCCTACTGTGCATGCCTTGTTTCTCTTTCACAGAAACCTAGTACCCATTGATCAACTTTTCCCATTCCCTCCTTCTTCCCTACTTTCCCTGGCCTCTAGTAACATCCATTCTACCCTGAAAGTAGAAAAGGAACTATTAGGGAAGGGAAAGCATAGAAGGGGAAAGGAAGGGGGAAAATGAAGGTAATAGGGAGGGTGGATACTATGCAAATACATTATATGCATGCATGAAAAGGTCACAAAGAAACTCATTATTTTGTACAATTGATGTGCACTAATAATTATATTTTTACTTACCACAAAAAACATTCTACTCTCAACTTTAATGAGATTAAGTTTGTTGGATTCCACATATTAGTGTGATCTTTAGTACATTTCTTCATGTTTTCTGCTTATTTTACTTAACATAATCATCTCCAGTTAAATCCATGTTGTCACAGATTTCAAGATCTCATTCTTTTTTGTGGCTCTTGCTCAAGCTAAGAACTTCTCTATGTTTGAGTCTTCAAATATTTCATTAGTTTATGGCTTAGAATGACAATACCATTTATATACATATTATAGATTTGTATGTTTGGTTTTATATTTTCACGTACCTCTAGAAAAAAAATTTGATGACTTCTTTTCTCACTGAAAGGGAAAATCAGGGCCTTAAAATGTCCTGTAAATCTTTCTATTCAGACCCATACTACTTTTACTCTATGATTTCAACTGCTGAGGTTTTATAACCAGTTTACTGCATACCAGTCAAAATCTCCTCCTTGCTGTTCCTCAACCTGGAATAATGATTCCACCTCAGTCTCTTTGTCACGATGCTTCCACTGCCTGGAGCTTTTCCTCCAGCTATCCACAGGCCCAATTCCTTATTTCCATTCCATTCCACTGCCAAAGTGGTATTCCCTTATATAGGTAACATGTTGGAGAAGTGACAAACATACATTATAAGGCCCTATGTTATTGGCTGAATAAAGTTCCATCCCCTCTAAAACCTTCGTGTCCTAATCAATTAATATTATATTTTTGACAGGTAATACTTTACAGAGGTAATCAGGTTCAAGGTTTGAGAGGAGGACATTATTTTGGATTATCTGATAGATCCAATTGTTTGTTGAAAAGCAATTGGCTATAAGTGTGTGGCTTTGTTTCTGTATCTTCCATTCTGTTCCATTGGCCTATGTGTCTGTTTTTGTGCCAATATCATGTTGTTTTATTAATATATATAACTCTGTATTTGTCAGTATTTCCACAGCTATAATCTAAAGAACTGACCATGTAACTTACAGAAAGGAAGATGTATTAGTGCATGATTTCAGGTTCAGTTCTTATCTGAACTGAACCGTGGATCTAGGGAGTCTCTCAAGATGCTCAAAGACTCCCAATTACTTTACCTGTTCAGCATTGTGGGGGTCTAGGCTACCCTGCACTGGGACTTTTACCCAAATCTGGTCTCCTGGACTCCAGGAGTATATAGAGTCCTGTATTTAACATATGCAGTTTACACACTACTAGTGTAAGCATAACATGAAACACAATACTTTGCTGAACACACACAAAAAAAATGTATTTACAGTATGATTAGGAAACCTGGCCTTCACTGGTAACTTGAAACTTAAAAGTAATCACATATTTCAACCAGCTCCAGACAAGGTTGTCCAATTATTTCCCAGCATTTATGGGCCTAAATTTCAGTCTGAATTGCAACTTTTAATTCCATTGTCTATTTGTTCTGGAACTTTTGAACATGAAGCTGTTTTAGTAAGCAGAAAAATGCTACACTGATGTGGAGAATTTTCCAGGTGGCCATTTTCTACCTCAGGGAGAATGTTGACAGTAGGAAAGTGGGCATGATAATCTCTGGAACCATGACCACAAGAAGTTTTCATGCTTTCTAGGTCAGAACAAAATTCAGGACAATACAGATGGCATACTGTCACTCAGGGATGGAGCCTTGAATTGGCTTAAGTTTGTGCTTTGTTGTTCTAACAACTGTACATCCATGTCCTCCAGGGTCTCATCTATCTTCAATTTATCCCTATAGTTGCTTCTTTGGACCACTTGGTGGCACTGGATCTACCTTCAGGCAAGCCACTGGATACTGCTGCTTTCACTGTTGTGCCTGAATTTGGTTGGCCACTTGTACTTCCATACTGTTGCCTTTTTTTCCATGGGATGTAGGAATTCAGTATGGATCCTGCCACTACTTTGGTGCTAGCACTGTCACTAACTGTCCCCATGCTGACTGTGCCAGATTCTCCACTTAAACTGAACCGTTCCTTCTGTACCTCTGCTTGTACTTCCAACCTGTTAAAACTTCCTGACAGACTCCCGGTTGCTCCAGCTAGTGCCATGGTGCTAGCCGCAATGACTCCTATTCGACCCATGTGGCTTCCACCCACACTCAAACTGCTATCAGACCAACACTCCCCTCCCCTATGCTGGGGTTATGTCTTGCTTCTGCTACTGATGCTGTGTCTATAGCTGTGTTAGTTCCACCAACATTTACATCATTTTCATCATCAAACTCAATCCTGACTCCTTTTCCATTGCCTGCTGAGACTCTACAATCTCCACTTCTGCAGAGAGAAATTGGAACAACACCATAGAACTACACTAACATACAGTCACTGCAGCTACTACTGGAGATACAATTACAGACAATGTCACACCACCTGCTATGGCCAGATTCCATTTGTGCTTTGACATGACCAACAAAACTCACAACGACAGACAGCACATGTCATGTGATTGCAGCTCCCATCATCATCAGTTGCTGCTCTAGACCATAAGATGCAGCAGCATCAGATTGTATTCAGACAAATCTCATCCGTTTCTCTGGTGATGGAACCACTTATCCACATCCGTGTTCTTAGTCACTAGTGCTTTATCAATTGCAAAGTCCTTATCTTTAAATTCTGCATTGAAAGAAAACTCATTTTCTGGTTTTCCATAAGGAAACTTCCACCTTCTAAACCAGCCCACAGTAGCTTCTAGGTAGCCTGGTTGCAGCCTTTTCACATCATTAACATCATTAAAATTGGCTGCATCAGGATCATCCACATTAATGGCAATGACTTTCCAGTCGGTTTCAATCATAGCCAATATGCCCAAACTTTCACCCTGATTATTTCACCCCTTGCACATACCTTGCTTCCAATTTCACAAACATCAGTTGGGTACCCAATGGATGAAGAACATATCCTGCCGAGCAGGTCTGGTTGAGATGCCAAATCTGTTTACAGTGGTAGTGAAACTCAGTTCCACAGCCTTCTTGCCCAAAAGTTAATTTTGGATACTTCCAAATCTTATCACAGCATATCCACAGCCTGGAGCTAGACACCACCTACAATCAGGATCTGCAACAAGCCACCATCTAAGCATAAACTCTTCATATTTTGAGAGAAAATGGAGTTCTTTTCAGTACACATTTCAGAATGTATGCTTTCAATACTTGCACTTCAGTCCATACCACCATTTAGCTCCCTTGATTTATGCTTGTAGAACCTATTGAAATTCTTGACTGAGGGCAAGCTCAAAGACAGTGTTAGCTAGGGCTTTCAAGAATCACTGGAGGTTAGCCTCCCAGATCCCCCAAAGGTCCCCCAATCCCCCCACAGGAGCAATGGGGGAGGACATCCGAACAGAACCTCAAAGGGGAAGCACCCGTATCCGCAGGGAGTGCAGTGTACCCTTACTACGCACTCAGTGAGACACTCTCCTTGCTTCAAGCTTCGGCTCCTGTCTGCAAGGAGCTCCACATCCAAGTTAGGGAGCGGCCCATCCTTTACGTCTGGCGGGGAGGAGAAGGTTTCCTCCCTGATCTCCTCGCAGGCATGGAGGGGTTCTCCCTCCTCTTCAGGCAGGTATGTGACTGGGTTCAGGGTTCAAGTGGCTTCCACCCATATGCATGGGTTTCCCCCTAGATTGGGCCACTCATTTCCCAACCTTCTCTGTCCGCTGCTGAGGTGATACCCCAAGTAGGTGGCTTCTTCCTGGCAGATCTGAGTCTTTTTCTTGGAGACCTTGTATAATTCTGTGACAGAATTTTGGTCAGGTTGTTTCCATTTAAAAAGTAACTTAAAACTGCCACACACACATAAATGCACACACACACACACACACACACACACACACACACACATGAAAGGTCCACAAAATATTTTCCTTTCCTTCTGCAGATTTTAGGATGCATTGTTATCATTAACCAGTCCTTCGGTATTAAACTTAAATGGCCAATTGAGACAAACAGCTCGGAGACCGTCCTTCTTCAGGGTTGTAGCCAATTTTCTTAATAGAGGTGCTAACTTCCTTAGTGATTTCTCTTCTGGCTGTAAGATGGCTCAGTGGAATCCATTTTGTTAACACCAACAATTAGTCATTTCACTCCTAGTGTGTAAGCCAGAAAGGCATGCTCATGGGTCTGTCCATTCTTGGAGATACCAGCTTCAAATTCGCCAACACCAGCAGCAACAATACCAAGGTCTCAAACCTGCTGGTCTGTGTGGGCAAGCTGGGCAGTAAGTTGGCAGCAGGTTCGGCCTCCTTGGTCAGCCCAGCCTGCTGCAGCTCACAGCTCAGATGTTCGGCTTCAGCCTGCAACTCCTTTGTTCTCCCCCTGCAGCTGCTCCAGTCCCCTATAGCTGATAATGGGTCCTGGCTCCATCTGCAGCTTGTAGTGCTCAGCTGCTTGGTCCTTCTGGCTCAACTGGGCCTGCAGCTCATTCATCTGAGCCTAGAGGCACTGGGCCTCCTGCTGGCTCTCACCTCCCTGTGCCTGGAAAATCTTCAGCTTCTGCTGCTGCATCCTTTTGGCTTGGTTCTTTCAGCTTCTTAGTTCTTCCACCAGGGAAGTAAGTTTCTGCCTCTTCTACTAAAAGGGGGTCTCCTCCAAGCTCTGATCTAGGCTGTCGATATTGAAGTCTAGCTGCGGTTTAGATTGGGGCTCACAGCTCAGTTTCGGCGCTCCTTGGGGGGAACCTAGCCCAGAAGGGTTTAGGGCCAGAAGATACCAGGAGTATGGGAACTGGTCAGGGTGGCCTGGTGGCCCCATGCAAATGTCTCAAACCCTAAGAACAAGGGCCAAGTTCAAAGTCCTGTCTGGTGGCCAGTGGACGTGGAATGAGGGCCAGTTGATCTCACACAGGTAGCTTGACCTTAGACTGACCTCACAAAGGTAAGTCTGCATGTCTCATACCACAAAGAGAGCAGCAGCCATAATTCTTGTTGATGCAGACAGCTGTAGTTGTTCACTAAATTACCAATTACCAAATTGCATGTTTTTTTTTTTACCTTGATACCTTATGGTCATTAGAACACTATTTCCTTACATAATACAGTATGCCAATCTATTACGCTAAATGCCCATTTATAACTGCAAGAAACTCACAGACACTGTTGACTATATAGTCCCAAAAATCCCAGCTCAAAATTGTAACAATATGGGGAGTTTATATGTGTCTATCCCGGTGTGGTGCATAGGGTGGGGTGAAGAGAACAAGTCTCCCTCAAGCAGATGTCCGCCTGGGTGGCCTCCTGAGTTTGGAGACTTAAGGAAGTCTTACCATAGGATCAAATGTATCAACCCCACACCTGGTCACCCCTCATTACAGAGGGGTGAATGCCCACTAAGGTGAAACGACTTCCAGTGGAACCTCAGGTGAAGGCCCAATCAGATCCTGTATCTGCCTGGCCATGAGACCATTCCAGCCACATTCATTCACCATTCATTTAGAAGTTATGCATTCCCGATTTAAACTCCTACTCTGTCTTCTCCCAGCGGGAGGCCAAACTAAATTACCAATTACCAACCTAATTACCTAATTACCTAATAATTCCCACCTTAGAATACACGTCAAGGCTGCCTCAGAATACTCATCAAAGTTCCACACAGAGACCAGTTCAACCTTGGAATACACATCGAGGCTTTGGATGCAATCTCTGGGGAGTGATCAGTCTTGTACTTGTCCTCCTGTGCCAGATTTCCACTATCTACCTTGTCTGGACACTTACTTAACCTCGTCTTCTTCCACCCAGAGGTCTCCTGTCCAGGACACCACAGTCCTCCTGGGTCCGCTGAAAGGGGAACCCAGAATACCGTTGGGGGTGTGTATTTCCCAGTTCCAGGGACTACAGTGGGCTGCAGAGTCTGGGAGCATCAGCCCCTGACCAACGGGGGCTTGGTGAGGGGATCTCGCTGGGGCCTCCAGAGATGTTGCAGAAATTCTCTGAAATAATTGACCCAAATGCCAAGTAGATGGAAAAGAGGAAGTTTATTATACCCCCTGGCATGGAGTTAGGATAGCTCCTGAAATAACTGGCCTCGAGCTCCACATGAACAAAGGGTGGAAGTTAGCAAGCAGGCTTACAGAAGTTGAAATGTGGCAGTCAGTGATTGGTCTGAACAAATTTATAGCCTATGTGACTTATGACCTATTCTTCAGGCTGTTACCTAGATACATAGCCTTCCATTTTAGTAACTTTTCTACCACACATAGACAGAAGGAATGGAACCAAAACAATATCAAAATCATTTTGATCCCGAAGCTCCAATTCTGGTATTCGGGACACATGGCAGTGAGAGGCAATCCCCAAGTAGCTTTGGCACTCCCACCCCTGTGGCCTGGCAGATTGCAATGGACAGTGTACTGGCTCTTCCAGCCTGGCTCCTTGGCTCACAGCTAACAGCCTTTCCTCATGGTCATTCCACATTTCTGGTGTTTCTAAATCTTGTTTTTTATTCTTGCAACCTTGGCTTCACACTCACAGCTTCATAAAGTTGCCCTATTTGGGCCTGTTTGCAGGGATTCCAAGCCTGCTGCACATTGCCTGGCTTCCCAGGCCTTCCTTTGAAATCTGCAGGGAAATCCCCATGGCTCCCTTTTGCCAGCAAAGCCAGCATTACCTGAGTGCTGAGATGGACTGCCAACAGAAAGGGCAGTCAAGCCCTCTTTAATCACTGGCACTGGGGCATTTTCATTCACAACCACTGATCTCATTCTATCTGGGCCACAGTTGGGCCCTTGTCTATCCAGGCCACCACTGGCACCAACTCCATCTAGGCCACCTGTGGTCCCAATTTCATTTGGGCTGTCCATGGCCCCAACTCCATCTGCCACTTGCATCATGGCCATGACAGAGCTGGACCCCATGATAGGTGGTGTTGAGCCTGCCTCCAGGAAGGCCACCTTTCTTTCTTTGTCCCTATGCAAAGCATTTGACCTCCCTTCAGCCATCTTATTTTCTTCCACAACATCACCTCCTCCAAACCTCCTGAGCACAATCTCTACTATCTGCCTTTCTAGCCACAATCTGTCCCTTCCAATTTCCTGTCACAAACCACTTTCAAAGACTCACAATCCACATGGTCAGACTTTGATAGAGCAGCGATGACCCCACTCCCAGTACCAATTTCTGTATTTGTCAGCATTTCCTAGCTATAATCTAAAGAACTGACCATGCAACTTACAGAAATATTTATTTGCTTATGGTTTCAGGTTCAGTCCATGTGAGGCTGGGGACTGCAGATCTCAGGGCATGGTGGTGGGAAAGAGAGAGAGAGGGAGAACACAAGGCTTCAGTCCTCACATCATGGAGGCCAGAAGCAAGAGAGCAAGCCATGGTATTAGGAACCACATAATCCCCAACTGGAGCTCCAGGGACCCACCTTCTCCAGCCACACCCTATTGGCCTGGGCTACCACCCAGATAAACCCATTGTAATGTATGTAATATATGTAATGTGATCACTGCTGAGATTACATCCAAGCCCAGCTTTCAACATTGCCACCCCATTTTCTTGAGTGCTTGGGTAACATCTTTCCATCTACTAAGATCTTCAATTTATTTCTTTAGTGTTTTATAATTTTCTTTGCTGAGGTCTTTTACCTTCTTGGTTAAATTTATTCCTAAGTATTTTATTGTTTTTGAGATTATTGTGAATGGAATTGTTTTTTTGGATTTCTTTTTCAGTGGATTAAGGGTTGGCATATAGAAAAGCTACTGATTTTTTTAGATTGATTTATGTCCAATGTAGCCCATAACCCTACCTCCACAGGAATGATTTGGAAATTCACAGACCTGGTGGGTTTGTTGGCTGCCAAGAAGGTCCCTGTGCCATGCAGGCTTGCACTGGGAAGGTTTGTAAACTCCCTGTCTTAAGGAGCACTGCTTGGGTCCCTGGAGGAAGAGTCTACAGTTTCTTGGCCTCTATGAGTTTAGCTGCAGCCACAGGAGTTCATTGGACAATTTGACTTGTTGGTCTAGATATACCCAGTAGTGTTAAGGAGGTAGGTTGTATACACTGGGTTCCCTGTAGGAAGGGCCTGTCGTTTCTCAGTCCATATGAGTTAAGCTGCAGCTGGCACGAGTTCACTGGGTTATTTGGTTGGGTGGTCTGGGGAGTCATGGTCTTGAGGTACCCAAGTGTAGAAGAATGCAATTACTTTTGGTATTTGTTCTCTGCAATTACTGGATCAACAAGATTTAGCTTCTTCCTTGTTAGAGTTGGTCTCTGAGAGTTGCCAGATTCATGCAGCTGCCAGCTACTGCACAGGCTCATCAAGATGGTACCTGGCTCCGCTCTCCACTCACCAGATGAGATGTGTGGAGCGTTTGTTCAGTCCTCTGCTCTCTGTGCTGCCTCCAATTTAACTACACTTTGACTCTTTATTCTGTTGAATTCTGATTGCTTTTCATCTCTTGCCAAGGAGTAGTCTTCCTGCTGGTTGGGTTCAGACTCTTAGAGCAACTCATATTGTCTTTCTCTATTCTGCCATCTTTAATCCACCCTTGTATATTTCTTCTTTTGCACCTGTCAGTATGGCATACTAGCTATTTATTTACACTCTTTATTGAGTTGTAAGCTGTGTGAAAACACAGAACTTCATTGTAGTATATCAGTGACTGTGCAAATTTACAAAATAATATTAGATATTCAATAAATGTGTAATTACTAAATGACTCAATGAGTAGCAACTTTGTAACATACCATATTTACATTAAACCAAAGAAAACTTTTCTCAGTAGAATTCATGGGCCACCTACTTGCACTATATATGATTGTTTTTTACTTATTCATTATGTTCTCCCCATACTATACAATATGTTCTATATAAAAATTGTATTGGTGCTATAAAGCATCATGAAAAGATAATATTTAAACATAATTTGAAAAGTGAAATTGTCATTCTCATGGACCATGTCATGTGTATAATTTGCATTCAGAACATAGGAAAATGGTACAGATGTAGTTATTATATTTACTACTAAATGAATTAATGAATGACTGAGGGGATTTATACCTGAAAATTTATATGAAAATACACTTATTTAAGAAATATGTGAAAATAGTTAACTATTTCAAGAATATATGGATATTTCCTGAGACAATCTGTTTTAGAGTTATCTTTTATGCCTTTTAAAGGAAAACCAGGTGGCAAGCAAGACCATCGTCTCATGAGTTATATTTTATTCATGCTCAAACAATTGTTAAATGGGATCTGGAGAAAAGTACATTTGTTCTTCTAGATTACTAGGAAGTAAAGGAATTTTTACTGTAGTTTAAAAATGCATGCTTACCTTGAATTTTGGGCTAGTGGAAGGTGAGAATGGATAATAAGAACAGCAAAGGAAAAGGAGTGGTAAAATAGACATTTGTTTCCAATGTGGAGTGGGAATAAGAGACTAAACCATCCTAAAGAAGGACACATTGAGGGAAGATGAATTTCATCATATTTGAAGTTCAGCCGACAACATATTAAAGATGATAATTTGGTTCATTGGTGCATATTTATCCATTACAGAGTAACAAATGTCTACATATTTAAGTCATTGTTTTATTCTTACCTATACTAATCAGGGTAACTATAATGATTATTAACTGCTGTGTTGTTAACAAAAATATTAAGATTTTTCATGTTCCAGTAAATAATATTTTGGAAAAGAAGATTAACTTCTAAGCAGTTGACATTAATTTTCATTTGTCAAGTTTATATATTGCTAGAGAAATACACTCTTTTCATTTTGATCAGATGTCCTTGTAAATATTCATATAAGTCTTCATGAAGGTATTATTAAGAAAGACATATTATGTAATTAATAGTCAAGAAGTTCTAATTAAAAAGTCAAAATTAATGTATTTTATTAAATTTTAGACAGTAGTTTTGCAACTAATTTAAATTTGTGGCAAAATAAGTACATTTTAAATTTAAAATATGTAAAGTTTTTTCTAGTATTTAATATGAGGTAATTTGTTAAATAAAACAAATTTAAAATCACTGAATGAAATCATAACTATTGAAGTACTGTAGTATGTATACTATTGCTTATTGTAATTGTGGAAGAGAGATTTTGAGATTATTCTTGTAGTGGTGAGCAAGAGAAAAGATTAAGAACATAATATTGTAATAAAAATACCATGATTACAGTATTGAATATTATTTAGGAAAGCTTCAGCTAAAGCCATTTCTTATTCTCTCCTTGTAGAAGTGTAAGACTATGCACTTGGAATGAACCCTTTTATTTTATTTTCATCCTCAGGGAAACTGTTTCAAGTTTGAATCAACAATATTTGCTAATAGAATTTGAAATCCAATCTACAGACAAATTGTAATCTGCATACAGATATGCATTTATTCAGCTATAAACATTTGCCTGAAATAAATATTTGATCTTTATTATATATTAGAGAAATTGCCAGTTTTATTTAAGTGGAATTATTGTGAAACTATAGTTTATTCAATAAATGCCAACATTTCCTACTGTGATACATTATATGAAATACATTATAATTCTGTTTTCACCCAACCTATTGAACATGATCCATTTTCTACCACAATACATTGATAATGTATTTTTCTGCTAGAATCCAATCTTTACTTTGGAAATGTTAAAGTGAATATTTTTTATACTTGTACTAGTGCATTGTAATTATACAACAGTAAAGATCAAAGTGATACAAACCTATATACGCACTGCAATTGGTGAATTTCCCTCTGTATCCCAACCTAAAATAAGTATCTTTGATTTTGAGTTATGAAATTCTCCTATAATACATTCCATTCTGGGTCAAAAAATGTAATTTTGGTACTTGATATTCTCTTTGCTAGCAGTGTTCTTGATTTTAATAAACCACCCCTAAATTCTACTTTGTTACTTGTTAAAAGATACCTATTGGGAAAGCAAAATACAAATGTTTAGAAGTATATACAAATTGAAGTTGATAACTCTGAGAAAAGGTCCAAGAGACCATTTATGATTATGTTTATGCCACATTATACGAATTGATCTAAGTTTTAGCTTTTATTATGAAATGGTAATAAAACTTTCTAACATTAGAATTTTTGTGGCAGGAAGAAAAAAGCTGTATAAATCTGATATCTTGAACAGCTTATATTCAATATAAAAATAATTGGAAAGAATTGACTCTTTTTAGTGTTCAGTGTTCCTTTGTTCTGCTTTGTTTTATTATCTGGCTTCTTAGTTGTATCATAAATAAATTAAAAATGAATTAAAATAACATTTATGTATATAAAATTCCTGATTAAATCACTATAATTGATCTAATTATATAGTGATAAATTAATTCAAGTTATTTCCTACTCATTTGTAGTATAATTTGCATGTAGAACTTTCTATTTGCATCTAGAAGTTTCTATGCAGCCAATATTATCCTGATACCAGAACCAAAGACATAAAAGAAAATAAAATTATAGCTAATATTCATATAACTACAGATGTAAAGACTCTCAAAAAGTACTAGTAAAATAAATCTAAAATCATATGAAAAGGTTGCACATTATGGAATGCAAGATTGTATTAGCATCTGAAAATCTGTTAGTGTAATATACATTAATATAATAGAGGCTTAAGATACATAATGATCTCAATAAACACAGCAAAAGAAATAGACAAAATCAAATATCTTTACATAATAAAAACTCTCAAAAATCTAGAAATAGCTGGGCGTGGTGGCGCATGCTCGTAATCTCAGTACTTTGGGAGGCGGACACCGGAGGATCCGGGTTCGCGGCCAGCCTCAGCTCTCTCGCTCTCTCTCTCCCTGTCTCTCTCTCTCTCTCTCTCTCTCTCTTTCTCTCTCCTTAGTGAGGCCCTCCGCAACTTTGTGAGACCTGGTTTCAAAATAAAGTATAAAAAATAGGGCCGGGGGCGTAGCGCGGAGGTAGAATGCCCCTGCATTCAATCCCCAGTACTGCAAATAAATAAATAAATAAATAAATAAATAAATAAATAAATATCTAGAAATAGGTTTTTCAGTTCTTTATATATTTTTGATATTAGTCCTGTATCAGAGAAGTAGCTTACAAAGATTTTCTTTCATTCTGTAAGCTCTCTTCAGACTCTTAATTCTTTTTTTTGCTACACAAAATATTTTTAATTGGATGCCATCACATTTGTTTATTCTGTTTTACTTCCTGAGCTTCAGGGGTCTTCTTGAGGAAGTCTCTATTAGTTCCTGTATGTTGGAGAGTTAGTCCAATATCTCCTTTCATAATTGCAATGTTTCTTGTCAAATTTCTATATCTTTCATTCATCCTGAGTTGATTTTTGTGTAGGGTGAGAGATAGGGTTCTAATTTCATTCTTCTCCTTGTTTTCCAAGTCAAGGGTCCCATGTTTTCTTTTATATGTGGAAGTTAGAGAGGAAATAGGAAACAAAAAGACTTCAGATAAATGAGAGATATCAGTAGAAGAGTGGAAAGGGATTGGTGGGAGGGGAGAGGGAGAAAGGAGAATTGAAGAAGAAAACAGTTCAAGTAAGGCTATGTCTGTATATGAAGGTATCATTACCAAATGCACAAGTACAAGGAGAGAGGAGGGGAGAATGGGATGAGATGTGAAAGGAAACACACCAAGTGATGTGTGCAAATATATTTGTTTCACTTTGAACCTCACTATGACATATAATTACAATGCACCAATAAAATTATAAAAAAAACCCTAAAAATAGTATGTCCAAAATCTGTTAAAAGGTATTTACACACATCCCTTAATTCTCTAATTTTGTTTCTAATGGTGAAACATTATTCCTTTTTTTTTTCTTTTTCGGTACTGGGGACTCTACCCAGGAGCATTCTACCTCTGAGCTACACCACCAAGTACAGAGTTTACAGTTTACAGGCCTGTGCCACCACCCCTGGTGGTGAAACACTTGTTCTTAATGGTGAAATATTTATTTGGAAGGAAATAAACCAACTGATGTGTGCATGTTTATTTGTATCACTTGGAACCTCACTATGATGTATAATTACAATATACCAGTAAAGGTATAAAAAAGTAAAAATAGAATGGAATGTCCAAAACTTACATATCCACCCTAATTAATATTGTTCTTAATGGTGAAATATTGAACTTTCATACACTGCTGGTCAGAAATTAAATGGTACAGCCACTTTGGAAGAGTCTATCAGTTCCACAAAGGTTAATCATAGGATGATCCTATGACTTCTTCATTCTACTACTTGACATATATCCAAGAGAAATTGCACATATGGTTCACACAAAGAGTTTACATAAATGTGTATAGCAGTATTGTTCATACCAGCCTACAAGCTCTTTTCAAATGTACGGTGTGTTGCTGCTGTCTAGTCACCCTACTGTGCAATAGCACACAAGAGCTGCTTGCTTCTAACTCTGACAGTGTCCATTGGTGAATCTTTCTTCCTCCTTCTCTCTCACCCTCCTCTTCCTGGCCTCTGGCACCCACCATTCTACTTTCAACTTCTCTGAGACCAACATCTTTAGCTTTCACATATGAGTGAAATCATGTGGTAACTTGCCTTTCTATGTCTGGCTTACTTCATTTAACATAATGGTGTCTAGTTCTATCAATGTCGGCGGCATGCACAATGTTGACAACTTGTTTTCCTGGGGATGATTGCTGGGATGCTGGGATTACATATATTTTTTGTCAACCCTAGGCTTTACAATACCCTCTTAATTATATGCAGCCACAACATCATGACGCAAGAACTGATTGCAGACAGAGAATGCATGTAAATACCCAAACCAGCAATGTGAGATGTTTTGGATTTTTTAGAGTGTGTGGACAGCATATAAGGATATGATCCTCTCCTAGAAGTCCTGGGATATGGTGCTGTTAGTCTATAAGACCTATAAGCTGCTATATAAGTCATTGCCAGATAATATCCATTTTATTTCACTGTAACATGCTATATGTCAAGCTCTGTTCTAGGAATTAGGAATGTCATAGTGGGCAAATCAGATATAGAATACTTAATCTATTTAGAGCTTTATCTATTTAGGATGCAGATTACAGTATGTACTAAAGGCCAGATGGCCATCTTGATGGCCACAAAAATAGAGTAATATTTAGAGAAAAGAAATCACAGTTGGGTTGAATTTTGGCATCTAAAATATTGTTACTTGTAAAGAAAAGAGGAAATATTGGCTCAGATCATTTGGGGGAAGCATCCAACACGGCACAGCCATTTTTATCTGTATTATTATATTCATTTCAATCTGCAATGTTTGCTCTTTGTTGTGTGACAACTATGTTCAGGTGAAGTGGACATGGCTAAAGTATAGTAGCGATTGAATTTAAAATATTGATTATTTAATAAATGTTCAGGTCTTGGCCAAGAATGAGTGGAATCTTAGTGAATGTTGTGTAACAGAGATACATCATTGGTCCTCTACTGTAATTGCATATAGAAGGCACCTGGGGAGTTTTAAACAACATTGATGCCCAAGTCAAACTTCTGGACTTTAGAAATTCCCCAAGTGATTCTTGTGTTCTGCCATCCGTGAGATCCTGCTGAGTAGAGTTAAAACTGTTTGAGATTGTAAACCCTTTGGATCAGTGGATACTCTCATTTATTTGCCATTAAGCCCATTTTACTTCTGCTGGAAAGAATGAAAAATCCATCCATTTTTGACATGGTATTTAGGACAAATGTAGAAATTATCACAACTGTAGTATGCAGGGGCTAAATCAAATTTGGGAAGGCAAAATTTCCATTTCTTTGATACAGGTCTAGGCTTGCAGAGCTCAGAAATGTTAATTATTAAAATTAATCCCTGTATAGTAGTCCCTGGAGTACTGGGTCTGAAGATAATGCAAATCTTTTGAATTAGTAATCTCTGTAAGAGTGCCAGTGTACCTATATTCTTAGTAAGTGTCTCAGAGGGTACACAGACATACTACAATGTGAGCATCATTGCTTGGGTGGGGGGTAGTTAAATGAATGCTATCATGCTATCATGTTCCAGGTAGCCAGGCTGACACCTTGGTAGTTAAGTTGAGAAGTTCGTGAAGTTGGGACAAATTAGAACAGTTGTAAACACTAAGTAAATTCTATCTATATATATTTACACAGAACCTACTATGTATCAGGCAAATTACAAGGTCTGAACTGAAAAAGCATCAACATACCCTGTCCCTTAGCCATACCGTCCAACTCCAAGAAGCTTCTATTCAAGATATCAAGGCAGAGAGTGAACAAAAACAAAGAAAAAAAAAGATGAGCATGCATAATATCTTCTACAGAGTTAAGTGCACATGAAACATAAATCAAAATAGCATAGGGTTGCCACATCAGCAATGTAAGCCTAAAAAGCTCTCACTAAAAATGGAACATTGTATTAAATATCAGAAAGAGGCAAGGGGAAAATATTAACCCATAGAAAGCATGTTTTATTTTTCTTAAATTTAACTTAAAAATGTTATTAATGTTCATGGGAAAACATTTTATAATTTATCTTCTAATAAGTTTGCACTTCAATAAAGCTGAATACATTCTAACAGAATAATGAAATACCCCTAATTATGCCCAAATCTACACATAAACAAACCAAAATTTACAGACTAGCTCTTATTTCAATATATTTAAAATATTAAATTCATATCTGTGTAATGATGGTTAAAAGTATCTGTTCTGATTGTGAAGAATCTGTTTTAATATTTTTAAATATACTTTTATTGGGGCATTGTAAACACACATGATAAAGTTCAGAGTGATAGGGACATACATGCACACAGCACTTGGTGAACATTTTTGTAGTAATTTAATGATCATATATGCATAGCATAATTTTAACAAACAAGGGTTTCAAAAGACAGTATTTTTCATTCTGATACATGCTACTAAAATCTGATAATTAACAGTGGTAAAGTGATAACAAGTCTTATGAATTGTTATGGGTATGGTATAACTATTGATTTTAACAACCTTAATCTTATACCATGGTTTCAGTATCCATTAAAGGATTTATAAGGACCCATTCATTGTATATGTACAATGGAAAGTAAATATATAATGGAGTGTGAAGTTAGAATAACTGCATATTTAATTCAAATTATTCAGGTGTGCAGAAAACAGATAAGCAAGAGAAATGCCTTTGTAGCTTTCAAATTCTCAGAATGATATTTATAAAATTTTGAAACAATAATTGTAAAAAGTAGTGAAAATAGTAGTTTATCTCAGAATAATAAAACATACAAAAAAGTTGTGGGTTGATTAGAAATGATGTACATGCTCTTTATGTTTATTATTATATTTAACTTCATTGTTGGGTTAGTGATATGTATCATGCAAGTGCTTAGTCTATGAGTCATAAATTATGAGAGATATTAACTCATCTTAGGATGCATTATACTGGAATCTTTTGAGAGAGCATTCAATTCTTATATGATTTACACTGCACTCAAAATTGCCAGACTTCTATTAATGTAAAACAGTTTTAGAACACTACTAACAACTCTGACTTCATTTTAACTCATCAACTAGACATGTAGTGTTCTAAATAGTATCATCCATTCTCTCAGCCGTCACATGGTTTCAGTGCATCAGAATTAAATGACTATAATGACTTGTCATGATTTATCATCCAGAGAATGAATAAATCTATACTTTCTATTATTAATCTCATTACTCTTATGCATGACTTGACATTATAAATTATCTTGAAAAGAAAAATGTTTTGCTCATTTTTCTTTGGCATAATGTATTAAAATATACTGCTCCTACTGAGAGAAAATATACACATGCCTGGCCATAGAAAGGTATGTTTTACATCCAGCAATACCATTTACATTTTGTCTTAAAATTATATTGATTTTGTATGTTACTTTTACATCAAATAAGAATCCACTCTAAGTATATGTTTAGGTGAATGACATGATATTATTTTGTCCTATAAGTGGTCAATAAAAAAATAATGGATCAGATCACAGATTTTTCTCAACCCTATAAACCTAGAAAAAACAATATCATAGTCCAAAAGGGATATCTAAAGCATAAAATAATTATGCTCTCAAAATATGATATTGTTTAGGTTTATTTGAGTTTGGTTTTGTGGTTAAAGCAACCTTGACAAGTGTTTTTTTTTTAATTTTTTGTTGAGTCACTATAATTGTTCATGATAATGAGAACCATAGTGATACATTAATACATGCACATAACATAATTAGGTTTGTTACCTTACCTGTAACCCTTCCCCCTCCTCTCCCCATGCAGGAAGGAAACAGAACAAGGATTTTTGTTTTAGTGGTACTGGAAATTGAACCTATGGGTGGTCTACCACTGAGTAATGCCCCCAGCCTTTTATTTATTTATTTATTTATTTATTTAAATTTGTGACAGGGTTTTGCTAAGTTGCCCAGGCTGGACTCACACTCATGATCCTCCTGCCTCAGCCTCGCAAGTACTGGTATTACTGATGTGTGACATTTTGCCTGAAAAATAATGATTATTTTTCCAACTTGTTTACTATGCTAGCACCAGTGTTTACCATAAACACTGTACATTATTAGCATCCAATAACAACTGTTGAATTACTTCCAACAGTCATGCTATTAACTTTGAAGGTGAAATTTTTAAAATATTTTTATTGGTGCATTATAGTCTCACATCATAATGTAGTTCATAGTGATAGTGACATACATGCACACAGCACTTCGTGAGATTGCCCCGATTCCCTCCCCACTCCCCTCCTTCCTCCTACATGATATTGAAATTGGCATTGGTATTCTCACATATGTACCTATATCAATGGTAGTGTTCCCTTCCTTAATTCTCCCTGCCTCACCCGTAGACCACCTCCCTATCTCTACTGGGGTTTCTCCTCCATTAACTAAAGTCCCTCTAGTATCCTGATTACTCCCTATCTTCCGCATATGAGAGAAAGCACATGACCCTTCACTTTCTGTGACTGGTTAATCTCAATTGGATCAACTACCTGGAAATTAGACCAGAGACTTTGAAGTTGAAATTTTTAATTAGTAATTTGCAGGCTAAAAACCTTTGAATTTGTGTTATTATCTAAGACACCATAATAAATATCCTTTTTTGAGTGCTGCTTGCATTAATCAATTTATCTGTTGTTAAAATTTCTCAGATTGTAGCCTTAGAGAATCAGCTAATAGCAAATTAGTTATAATTGGGCTGACAGCATGGTGTTAGGGTTAAAAACATTATCTGAGCCAGACTCCCTGTCTTTGATCCTAGTTTTGCTAGCAATTTTGATCTACTCTCTCCATGAACTTGGAAATGGCTTAATCTCATTATATTTCAATTCCTCATGCATTGAGCACAGGTAAATAAAAACATTTATGGCATAGTTTTAATGGAAGGATTATTTATCCCATATATATGCATACAAAATATATATAACAATACTAGGCACATGTTAAGCATGATGAAGTTATTATGTTTTTGCAATGATTATCATGATCACCATTGTCATCATCACATAAGATTATAGGTTAACTATAGGTTAACTTTCTTCTCATATATATTCTGATAACAGAATAGCGATTTACATCCAACAGTTTTTCAATAAGTTTTTTTTTTTCGGTACCGGGGATTGAACCCAGGGGCATTTTACCTCCGCGCTACGCCCCCGGCCCTATTTTTTATACTTTATTTTGAAACCGGGTCTCATGAAGTTGCGGAGGGCCTCACTAAGTAGAGAGAGAGAGAGAGAGAGAGAGAGAGAGAGAGAGAGAGAAACAGGGAGAGAGAGAGAAAGAGCTGAGGCTGGTTGTGAACCCAGATCCTCCAGTCTCCGCCTCCCAAAGTACTGGGATTACAAGCATGTGCTACCACGCCCAGCTCTAAGTTTTTGTTTTATGATTGAATATATGACTGAATAAATGGCATCCTCCTTTTCCTTATATCATTCAACTTCCACACACCTGTGGATTGATATTATCTTCCCCGCATAGAGCTGACAGTGAAGTTGAGAAAAACCCAATGAAGACGCATACAGGGGTAGTACAACCATACAGGTAGTGCCAAAGATTAATCTCAGTTCAATAATTCATGCACATACTCATTTAACAATGATTGAGTACCTTCAACCTCTTAGATCCATGATTCCCACATTTCCTACCCAAACAAGGAAATAACAAAAATCAAGAGAATTTAGCATTGGAAACATCCATTTACTTGAAGTTCTGTTCATGGTCATCATAACTGGGTTGTCCAGGGAATAAACTCCCTCCTGAGTTATTTATAAATAATTTTCTGCAAATTTAAAATTATATTTCTTTTTTTTTTTTGCGGTACCAGGGATTGAACGCAGGGGCGTTCTACCTCCGCGCTACGCCCCCGGCCCTATTTTTTATACTTTATTTTGAAACCGGGTCTCACAAAGTTGCAGAGGGCCTCACTAAGGAGAGAGAGAGAGCGAGAGAGCTGAGGCTGGCCACGAACCCAGATCCTCCGGTCTCCGCCTCCCAAAGTACTGGGATTACAAGCATGCGCCACCACGCCCGGCTAAAATTATATTTCTTAATGTCTTTTTCTTTCTCTTCCTAAAAGCTTGGAAGATGTAAGAATACCTGTAGAGGGTTTCTGCATTTGAAAGACTGTAATTACATTTTTCCAATAGAAACGAGGTTGTGATTTTAAATTTATCCAACTCTAGCTGCATCCCTAATATGCAGTGCTTATCCCTTGCTAATAATTATTCTCATAGGAATGCATCAAAAGTGCTCAAAATAGCCAACCCTAGTAAGTGGAGCATTTAAACACTCTTAAAAATAAATGTGAATGATGCCATTTCATTTATACAGGAAGAATAACTGAACTGTACAACTTAATTTGTCTCTTAAATGTCATTTTGGGCAGAATAAAATGGCAAACTTTAAAAGATAGTGAAGCATATCAAATATTTTTATCTAGCTAGCCCTATTGATCTTATCTTGGGATTTTGGAAAATAAATACTACAGTTGATAAAAATATAGATTCAAAATATGAGTCAATGGATTAGGTGTCAGGTACTATATACAACAAAATGAGAAGCTCATTCATTATTTAATTATTCAAAAATATACTATGAAATAGCCACATATTTAATTATTCTGATCATACTTTTTTAATATGTTGATTCCACTAAAAATGAAAAGAAAAAATCTGGACAGAGGTGATAATAGGGATGTAATATGTTGAATATATGTCCTATATAGTAGAAATTGGCATTAAATATACTTCGTTGAACATAGAGAGGGTAAGTGACTTGGTTTTGTTCAGTAAGGAAATGGAAATTATAGAATTGAATGATTTGTACTTCCAGTATCATATACTATTTTCCAATAAGTGATAAAAACTGAAAATATTTACAAAACCACATATTTAAATTTAAAGAAATAATGCTGTTTGACTAAATGTATATTTAATAGCTTAGAGAAGGATGTTAATTAGTTTATGTGACCAGTAAAAGGACAATATACTTTAGTAAAAATGGGATTGAAATTTTTACTGCAAAAAAATCTTATTCATGATATCAATGATAAAACCCTGAATTGGGTTAACAGTGGAATTTGTGAAATTTGAATAACTTTGCTAAATCTAGGTAAAGACCCATATGAAGTGAATCCCCAAGTGCTGACATTTTAAAAGTTCTTTAATATTTACTACTGGAGTAAATTTTATTTCTTACTTTTCCTAAAGAAATTCTATCCTCATATGTATACATAAAAGTAATTTAATAAATATATATACAAATTCGTTAAAAGTATTTACTATATTCCATTTGCCCTGTAAAAAGACAGTTGGCGATATTTCCCCAATGTAATACATGTCTAATATATGTCTACACAATAGATGGTTAAATGTCCATTAACTGTAATCAATTTATGAAGATATATGAGAGGTTAAACCATCAATTCCTTAAAATAACACACACTACATTAACAATAAAAAAATACAAAGAATAAGGCATGCCTAAATGGTGCATATTCTCTAAGCTTCTTTTTATCACATGAAAGAAATAAATCAGTATTTGTTGGACTATAAGTTTTAGTTTCCAACCTGATGTATATTGTGATATATGTTGTTTAACTTATAAGCTATGTGATATCGCCTTTATTTTCCATTTTACAATTTCAGTTCCTCTCTTTTAGAGAGAAAACTATTGGAGCAGATCTGCTTTAATACTCGGACTCTGGCTTCAAGGATCTCTAGAAAAGAAAAGCCTAACTTATATGATATTCAAATCATTCCTCTGCCTTGTACATTATTAATCCCTATAGAAGATATTATGATGTTGGAAAAGAAAATGACAAAAATAGTGTTAATCCATCCAGTGAAGCATACATTAATCAAGTACTAATTGCAAACACCATGGTAGGTATTTATGATATCACACTGAATAGCATATTGTTCCCAACTTCATGATACTGGAGGAACTCCAGGTTGGCTTGAAATTAAGAACAAATCTTGTTCACCTTAAATGATAAGAATAAGTTTCAAATTTATGCAAAAAATATTTTGACAAAAATTTAGCTGGCTAGAGGCCAAGGCATTCCCAGGAATTCCATGTCAGAGGCCCTATGGGTATTTGTTCTGCATATTTCAGACCACCTCTACCATGAATCACTGCCTCCTATCAGCTTATTCACATTTGCATTCACAGTCTCCTCATAAAGCTGAGTATATATTTCTAGCTCCCTCTGGCACTCTTTACCCTAAATATGTTGCTTAACCTTAAACATTTTATTTTCTTTTTACCATCCTTATTAGTAATATAAGAAAAATAGTATTTTACCTAGTTTCACATAGTTATCATAAACTTTGCTGTTATTAATAAAGTACTTTACAAATCTAAAATACAACTTGTAGAATTATTTTATTTTTCAGCAAGATTATTTTAGTTCATATTTGGAACATTCTTGATATATTTTCCTCTGCAGTAGGAAATTTCCATATCCATATGTCTCGTATCAAATTTAGAGTAGTTATATTTTCAGTATACATATACAGTGAAAAATTTTACTGCATTCACTTTATAATAAATAGTTTCAAAGTTTAATAATAAGTGAAAATCAAACTACAAAGAAAATAAAGTTTTTAATTAAGGAAACAAACGAATCCATTTAAAAGTCTTTGTAAATCTGTACATGCATGTCAAGAGGTCAACTTTATTTAAAACACTTTAAAATACACGTAAAATTCAATATATAATGAATACTTCATATAGCAACACATATACTGAAGATTAAGTGTAGGAAAACTGATGAGAAGTTTACTCAAGATTGATGGTAAAACAGACATATATTTTTCCAGGAATACTATTTGTCTAAGTAATTTTATTAAAGCCACTTATTAGTAGAAAAAATCAGTATCAAAGAATTTATATCATGCATCTTAGACTTTCTGCATGGATAAGCCTTTAAATTTATCTTATTTTACATATATATATATATATATGTAAAATATATATATATAATATATATATAAATGTATATATGTAAAATATATATATATATTTTACATATGTATATATATGTAAAATATATATATATATAAAAAGACATATTTTTTCCCTAAATTAGACTAAAACAACATTGCTTGAGTATTGAATATTGAGCATGGAATTGATTTCCAAGAATAATTAGAATTACTTTTGTCAATTGAAAATGCATGATCAGATTCTGAAGTGTTATAACATGAAGTTGACTGGAGGGATAGGACTCATGTTTGACACCATATAGAACCCTAAATTTTCAACATAAAATGTTTTCTTGGAACTGGCATCCCAATAATTCTGTAGGGCATGACCCCAGTGACCAACCTACTTTTCACTCGCCTCATCTACTAAAGATTCCACAACTTGCCAGCTGTTCCATGAGCCAAAGACCAAGCCTTTGGGAAAGATATCCACACCACAGCAACAGCCTAGCTCATACCTTCACCTTGGCTTTATGAGAAAATAAGAAGGAGGACTCCCTAGGCTTTGCCTGGATTCCTGGCACATATAAATTGTGAGATAAGAAATGTATGCATCATTAAACTGCTGAGATTTAATAATTTGCTACATAGTTATAAATAACTAATATTACTACAAACAATGCAGATAGAAATCAAGTAAGAAATTTATCTGAGAATGTAAGAATATACACAAAATTAGTTCCAGACAATGAGAATAATTTAATCTTAAGAAAAAAAGTACCAATAACTGGCTAACAAAGAAGACATTAATCCTTCCATATACAACATGTGGAAGACAAGTTTAGAAAAATAACTTAGACAAGAGAACTGAATTACTGTTAGAGATTCTTTGTGAGAAAGATTAAAAGTTTTG
>PVJS01025589.1:0-27731 GCA_004027185.1 Glis glis
TTTTTTTTTTTTTTTTTTTTTTTTTTTGCAGTACTGGGGATTGAACCCAGGGGTGTTCTACCTCCGAGCTACACCCCCAGCCCTATTTTTTTATTCTTTATTTTGAAACCGGGTCTCACGAAGTTGCAGAGGGCCTCACTAAGTAGCTGAGGCTGGCCGCGAACCCGGATCCTCTGGTCTCAGCCTCCCAAGTACTGGGATTACAAGCGTGCGCCAACACGCCCGGCTTAATTTCTTTTTCTTTAAAGTTCTGCCACCATGTCCTTTTTTCCAAGGAAATTTATGTGTTACTATGGCACCCAGAGAGTCATGAAAGAAATGCAAATAAAGCCAGGCGTGGTGGCACATGCCTGTAATCCGGTACTTGGAGGCTCAGACACGTGAGAATAATGTCATGAGAATAATGTAATAAGCAAAGCGGCGGGGATGCAGAAGCCGAGGTTGAGCATTATGCAGCGTTAGCAAAGCTCATGGCGACCCTGCCTTAAGCCAAACATTCTTAGCGTAGCTTATGGCCTTGTAGTGCTCAGGGTGGCAATATGGAGTCACTAGGGTTAAAGTTTAAGCATACCTCATCTCAATATAATTGTATCTTTTCTGTCAAAGGAGTAGCTTAACTTAAACCACCATTTGGTAACCTGGTAGGGCCTTACATTCCTTCGCAAAATTAGCATCTCTTAAGAGATTGCAGGTGTTGACCCTCCCTGTCTTCCGCTGTAGCTCACCGGGAGAATGTGAAGCTGTAACTCCCACCAATAGGAGTTCAGCACAGGAGGAGCTTTGAGTCAGGGATATAAGACCCACCTGGTTCTTTGTCAGGTGTGCTCTTGCATACCTGGGAGCACCTTTTTTTGCAAAATAATAAAATCGCCTTGCCAAGCAATTTTTGAACACATGCCTTTTCTTGACACCATGAAAAGTTATTTCTAACAAACTTGGCACCCAACGTGGGGCACAGCGCCCCTCCAGGCTGGTGAGGATCCCTTCTTTTTTTTTTTTTTCTCGCGGTACCCGGGATTGAACCCAGGGGTGTTCTACCTCTGAGCTACACCCCCAGCCCTATTTTTTTATACTTTCTTTTGAAACCGGGTCTCACGAAGTTGCAGAGAGCTTCACTAAGTAGCTGAGGCTGGCTGCGAACCCGATCCTCGGGTCTCAGCCTCCCAAGGACTAGGATTACAAGCGTGCACCACCACGCCCGGCTGAGGATTCCTTCTTAAGGGAGACACGTCCTGCCGCCCTATTGCGGTAGCCATGGAGGGAAGGGGACCCACTATCTCTGGAGCAGGTGACAAACCTTCAGGTGAAAATTGAGAGGACACGCGGAGAGAAGACCTTAACAGATTCCACAGCGACCAGAAATTCCATGCGTGGCTCCAGGTAAGAACGCTTCGAGGAGAAGTAGCACCTGGGTGGTTGGGTGGTGTGTGTGTGCTTGAATGAGCATCTTAGTGCGGCTACACAACCAGGAAGACCGGGGTGGGAAGTAAAGGCTGTGTGTGTACTTGAATGAGACGTGGCAGGTGTGGAGTCTGGGTCTGCCATTCAGTTATATCCTTGGCGCTTCATACGGCATACGGTTTGTGCCTCCTCTCCCCGGGGAGGGTGGGGAGGGAATGATAGGGGTTTTAACTGGGCTTGGATACATTTCCACAAGGGAGACAGAGAAAGACAAAGCACATCTGGGGAGGAATACTTGAAACCTCCAGCAGGGGGAGACTAGATCTCAGCCAAGTATCTAGTTGCCGTTACAAGTAGGCAAGCCAAGATGGGAAATGAGTTTTTCACCCAGTGAGAAGGTTCCCAGGAGGGAGAAGCATTAGACAAAATTCCCTCAGACAGCCCCCTGGGGCGTATGCTCCAATATTGGGAAAAGAATCCCAGGACAGCAGGGAAAAAGAAACACCAAATGATAAAATACTGCTGTTTCATTTGGACACAAGAGAGAATCCTGTGTGCGAGGTGTCCAACTACCTCTTTCCCGACTGCAGGGTGATTTCAGGACACCTAGAGGTTGGTGTTGATAGATCCCGGTCCAGCACAGAGGTGGGAAGCGCTCTGCACCTGCGAGGCCCCGGGTGGCGGGTAGGAAGTACGGGAGGGTCAGGGGAACGCATGGTAGAGCAGGTGCTGCAGAGGGAGGCAGGAGCTGCACTGCCCACTCCACCATGGATAGAGGGATTGCCTGCTCCACGTGTCAGGTGAAGGAACGGGACCAGGCGATCCCCAGGACCTTCCTGTACGCTCTGGCCTTCCCATGAGCCTCTGGTCTGGCTGCGTCCTGTGGGGAAGGAGCGGTGTGCTGCTGGATTGCACTGCCTGCCTGCTTTGCTTAGGTGTCTGGTTTTGCATCCGAGTGAATTTCCTTTCTTCTGTCCTTCTTTCATTTGTTGCTTCCCAAACATCATTAATCGAGTAGCCCCTATGTAAGCACTGGGGACACAGACGATCAGTCACAGTTCTGTTGTCAGAGGAAGACCAGCGTGCACAGGTGACTCCAGACTGGGGCAGAGTAAGCGGCACCTAGAGGGTGAGCACGAGTTAGCCAGGAGGGGGCGTCCTGGGCAGGGAGCAGGAACCCAGTGGAAAGGGCGATTGGGGACCAAGTGCCTGGCTTGGGGGTGCTGAGTGAGTGCAGCCAGAACCGCGTGAGGGCCGGGCATGTGCATGTCTCTCTTGAGAACCGCACAGCCAGTCCTGTCCTTCTGGAAGAGTGTCGTATTCCCATCTTACACACAGGGAGCTGGGGCGGAGGGGGAGAGAAGTGCTTGCAGATGGTCACGTGAGAGGCTTTTTGTTTGTTTTTAATATTTATTTATGGTACTGGGAATTGAACCCAGAGCTGTTCTATCTCTGATTTATATCCCCAACCCTATTTTATTTTTTATTTTGAGACAAGATCTCACTAAGTTGCTGAGACCTCACTAAGTTGCTGAGGCTGGCTTTGAACCTGCAATCCTCCTGTCTCAGCCTCCCAATTACTATGATTACAGATGTGCACCACCACACCCAGCGTAATTAATTTTATTTTTTTTTTTTTTTTGTGGTACTACCTCTCAGCTACACCTTCAGTCCTATTTTATTTGTTTTATTTTTTGAAACAGGATCTCACAAAGTTGCTGAGAGCCAGCTTCAGCAATACAGCGAGACTCTCACAACCTAGCGAAATCCTGTTTCAAAATAAAAAATAGGTCTGAGGATGTAGCTCGGAGGTAGAGTGCCCCCGGGTTCAATCCCCAGTACCAAAAAAAGGCTGTGAGTGGCTGGCCTAGGCCGCCGTGCTGGCCTGTGATAGCGGGACAAATCCGCTTCCACGTGGACAGCCTTTGCAACCCTTCTTAGTCACCTTCCCAGCTGGCCTGTGTGCACATCGGCTCCCTGAAGGAGGGCCCCTGGGCACCTGATGCACCACCATTTGAACTGGAGCTCAAAGTGAATTCAGGTTATCACTCGGGGGCTTGCGGCATCCCTGGTTCCTGCCACTGGGAGAGGAACACCGGGACCACAGCAGTCTGCATCGGCTGCTCCCGTTACTCCTTCGACTGCAGAACCCATGGCTCCTTGAGAAGACGCACTATGGCCAAGCCCACACTGGGACGTCTCATGGGAGCTCAGGAGGAAGCCAGCTGGGTGTTCAGGGAGGACTCCTGGGAGAGGTGTCTCTGGGCTTGTCCTTGCTGTGACCCTAGCCTAGCCGACCAGTGAGTCCCTAGGGCCTTGGGTGCCTGTGCCCATGTTGGGTGAGCCCTGGGCGTACTGCCAAGCCTTGAAGCTCAGAGGGACAGGTGTGTCAGGCAGAATAGCTCCCTCCAGCTGGGTGTGGTGGTGCAGGCTTGTAATCCCAGTACTTGGGAGGCTGAGACGGGAGGATCGCAGGTTCGCGGCCAGCCTCAGCAACTTAGTGAGGCCCTCCACAATTTAGTAGACCCTGTTTCAAAATAAAAAATAAAATAGGGCTGGGGATGTAACTAGGAGGTAGAATGCCCCTGGATTCAATCCCCAGTACCAAAAAAGAAAAATAGCTCTGTCTGCTGTGCAGTGGGATGCTGGGGTGCAGGTGGCTGGGGATTTAGCTCAGAGATAGAACACCCGGGGCTCAATCCCTAGTACAAAAGAAAAAGGGGCGTGCTTGAAGGGAAGGAGGGTGAGGCTGCCAAAGTCTGCACCTGCTGCTCCAGTGAGGCCCGGCCGGGTGGGGTGAGGGTGAGGCCGGGGCTGGAGGGCCATGGCCCAGCCCCACTGGGCTTGGGCGTTTTGGGTCAGGGTGGACAGTAGACACAGGACCCACCTTCTTGGAGGGGCCTAGAAATAGCACTGGGTCAGAACCTGGGCAGGTATGGAGCCTAAATAGTGAGAGGCCTCGCCTTCCTCCACAGTCCACCATGCCCCTGCCCACCACCTCCCTCCTGGTCAGCAGAGCATGACTGCAAGCTCCCGGCAGGAAGAGGATGTGCTGGGGAGGGAGGTAGATACCCCATTGTGAGGCAGGGAAAGCCCAAAGGAAATACTCCCTACCAGAGGATTTCAGGCACCAGACAGGGAGAGGGACAAACTTTGCAAACCCCAAGACAGCATCTGTGGTCTGCAGGTGCAGGGAGAGAAGGGGGCACAAGGAACAGGGCCCACCCCATCCTACTGCCACCGTGATTTGCCTCCTGGGGCAAGAGGAGCCCACGCTGACACTGCAAACCCCCACAGAGGACCCGAGACTGGCTGGAAACCAACATTTTATTGAACTCTCCTCACCCCTCAGGAATCTAGTCCAATAGACCCTACCACAGGCCGGGGGTGTGGCCAGCACTCCCCCCGCTGCCCGCCATACGACCAGCCCCCAAGAAGAGCAGACCTGGTCCAGGAGGGGAGCAGCCGGGCCAGGCATCCTAGTGGGCAGTTAACCAGTAACGACCCAGGGGTATAATGAATTCATTTGTTTACAAAAAAACAACAGGAAACTCCAGTATGAAACCTCAGCAGTGTCCCAGCACTATCCTGAGTTTAAATATAAAAAAAGGTCATAAGAAAACGCCACAGTTAAAAAGAACAAAACGATGAGGCCACCGGCCACCTCCAGGCGGTGCAGGGTGGGGGCCAGCCCCACCCGGCCCGACCTCACTGGAGCAGCAGGTGCAGCGCCCCGCCGAGCAGCAGGGCCGCCAGCAGCACCATGGGCAGCAGCTGTCTGCAGGCCTGGGCAGGAGACACCTGGGGACCAAGAGGGAACAGTGAGCTGGGACGGGCCAGATGAGGGGGCGCAGGGAGCTGGACTCAGAACACGCACCTCATCCAGTATTGGGGTTTCTGGGGCAAGGTGAGACCCGGGAATGAAGGCATTCAGGAGAAGGATAGCAGAGGAAGGTGGCCAAGGTCCTGGCAGAGAAGGGCGTCTCGTCTGCTGGAGGAGCAGGAGCCCTGTCCAGCCAGCCAGACTGTCTCACACCAAGGTCGCCGGGACAGGGCAGACTTGGAAGCAGATGGGGAAGGCGATGGGGAGAGGTGGGGACCACGGAGAACCCGCGCCCCGGGCAGGCGTGCAGTCGGGCTCTTACCCAGGCGCCAGGCACTGGAGGTGTCCAGGACCTGACGTTCTCCCTGAGGTTGGTGAGACCGTGGATCAAGCTTCTGAGAACACCCCTGACACCTGTCTGGCTGTAGGTGAGAGCCAGGCTGGAAGACAATGGGTGCCAGGCGGTTACCGCAGGAACAGCAGAGGCGGCATCACAGCTGTGGGGACACAGCGCCTGTTCCCTCCCGCCCCCACTGACACCCGGTCCCTGCCCCGGGCGCCTCCGCACATGGGCTGTTCATGGTTCATAAATTCGTTCTGGTTTCCTGTTTTCTCCCCACCTGCCGCCAGCCGGGGGAGTTGGGTCCTACGCTCGCTTGGCGCTGGCCACGTGGAACACAAGCCCCCATGCGACAGGCCTGGACCCATCACCGCCTCGCTGGTCCTCCCCAGGGAGAGAGCTGAGGGAGCTCCGGCCCAGGGGCCACGCTCAGCCGGCACCACCCTGAGGTCGAAGCCCTTGGGAAACTCTAGCCTTGAGGAGCAAGAGCAGAAAGGCCTTGGGTGCTGCGGCTGCACACATTGCTGAGGCTGAACTAGCGTGGAGGCCAGGCAGAGGGGTGCAGCGGGGACAGATCCAGGAGTAGGGGTTCCTGGGCGGGAGCAGGGAAGCAAAGGGTTTGGGGGCTACCTGGGAGTCAGGGCCATCCTTCCAGGGCTTTGGGGCTCTGGGCCCTCCCCAGGTGGATAGGTCCCGGGCAGGGCACGGGCTGCTACCTGTGCATGGCCATCCCGGGCAGCTGGGCCAGGCGGGGGCTCCGGAGACGTAGGTCCATCTCATCCCCGATGCAGGCCAGGCGCAGGGCCACCTGGTTACTGTGGAGAGGGCACAGGAGGCAGGGGTGTGGCAATGCTGGTGAGGCCACGCCACCTCCCAGTCCCAGTTCAAGTGGATACTGGCGCCAGCATTAGACCTTGCTGTGTCCCTCCCGTCCACAGCTGGACTCTGAAGTGCAGCCATTTCAAAGGTCCAAGATGTCAGGTGGGGGCTTCCCGGGGGGTGCCTGGCCCAGCCTCCATGTCCTGTGTGTCTCTAGGAGGGGGCAGATGTGCCTCGGGGCCTGGGACACCTGTGGGAATCTGCCCGGCCACCCAGGGATACTACACCCCAAAAAAACTTCAGCACCCAGAATTTCCCTGGAGAACTCTTGAGAGAGGCCCAAGTGCGCTGTGGTGGGAACAGAAGATGACAGGGATGGGCAGGTTTTGGGGGTGGTCTGAGCCCCCCTCAATTGCTGAGGCTGGCTTCCCACAGGGGTCTTAGCTTAGCCTCCTCCTTTGAAAGGGGGCTCTGAAACCTGTCTCCTGGTGCCCAATCCTGAAACTATCTGGGTCATCACCCCTCTCTGAGTGGAGGAGCTAAGAGCCCCCTGCCTGGGTCCCCACTCTCTGTTTTTTTTTTTTGCGGTACCGGGGATTGAACCCAGGGGTGTTCTACCTCCGCGCTACACCCCCGGCCCTATTTTTTTATACTTTATTTTGAAACCGGGTCTCACGAAGTTGCGGAGGGCCTCACTAAGTAGAGGTAGAGAGAGAGAGAGAGAGAGAGAGAGAGAGAGCGCTGAAGCTGGCCGCAAACCCAGATCCTCTGGTCTCTGCCTCCCAAAGTACTGGGATTACAAGCGTGCGCCACCACGCCCGGCTTGGGTCCCCACTCTCTAAACCAAACCCTTGATTGAAATGGGGTGGGCTTTCATACGTCCATGCCAAGCACGTGCACATAGTCGAAAACCAGCCTCCCTTCTGGCGCATTCCACCCCGCTGACTCGGCCAGGAAGTCCCAGCCCCGCCTAGCCCTGGTCACCTGCGCCACCTGCCGAGCGTCCCCTGGTCTGTGCTCTTTATCCTGGAGGAAGTGGCAGCAGGAGGGGGCTGGGGAGCATGGGTTGGCAACCAGGTTGGGGGTCACAGTCCCACCTCTGTCCTGCCACCCTGGAAAGCGCTGCCCCAGGCCTCGCACCCCTATTCCTCACCCGGGAAAGAGTGTGTGTGGGGGAGATATCTGAACAGCCCGATCCCTAAAGCAGGACCTTATCGACTGAGAGCCTGAAAGCAGAAGGGAAAGAAACATCCAGAAGCCTGGAGCTGACCTCCCGCCTGTGGGCAGAAGGAGGGCCCTGTTGGGTCTGGCTGTTCTCCAGCTCAGGGGGGCACTCCTGAGGAGCGGAGCAGCTCCCCGGCTTCAGTGTTCCACATCTGGGGGGGGGGACAGAAGTGTACGCGCCCCACGGGGAAGGCCGGGGAGCAGCCGGCGGGGGTCCTCAGACCCTGGCCCTCCTCCCTGCCTCTAAATCCTCAGCACCGCGCTCGGGCCAGGCGGCGTTTCTCTTCTCCCATTCTACAACTAGAGCCAGCTCCTCGGAGGCCAGAGGTGGCCGGCAGGGCGAGGGAGGCCCCGTCCTGCTCCCTAGGTGTGAGCCACTGTGATGGCCAGTCCATCGTGGGATTTGGAACATGCTGGCTGCTCAGAGGTCCCTGTGAGCTGGCATCAGAGCGCAGGGGGACCCCAGAGCTGGGTAGGGGTGCAAGGTGAAGTTGCCGCCCAGGGAACGTCCTCTCCGGAGCCCCACCTGGGGAGGCCACCTGCAGGAGGTCCCCTTCTTCCAACCCACCCCGAAGGTCCCTGGGGACCTACCTGCCCTCCAGGCACTCCATGAGGTCAAAGTCTCCCATGGGGTGGAGGTCTTCTTCCCCCATAGGCTCCGTCATGCCGGGAGCCCCCGCATCCGGCAGAGGTCCGGGCAGCTGCTCATCCAAGAGGGTTTCGATGAAGAGGTCCCGGGCCATGGGGCTTGCTTCCGACATCGCTTCTGTGAGGGATGAGCACAGACAGAATGTGACTGGACCCCCAGAAACATGTAATATGGGGGCTGCCGGGGCTTAGAACGCAACACCCCAAAGTAGGCACTGTGGCACGCTGAGTGCTTTGAGCTGAAGGGGACTGGACAGCAACAGAGGTACCCAGGAAGCCAGGTGTCTCTGGCCTCCCTCCACCTCCTGTCTCCTGCCTCTCCCTCCCCCAAAGAAAGGCAAGGAAACAGGGCTCCTCTCCCAAGGTAGGTCACAGAACTAGAACCCCTTTCCCTAAAGTAGCTGCGAGACCTAGAAAGGTTGCTCTGAGCAAGGTGCAGTGGTGCATGCCTGTAATCCCAGGACTTGGGGAGGCTGAGACAGGTTTGAAGCCAGCCCCAGCAACTTAGTGAGGCCCTCAGCAACCTAGCGAGACTCTGTTTCAAAATAAAAAGGGCTGAGTTGGGTGCGGTGGTGCACGCTTGTAATCCTAGTACTTGGCAGGCTGAGACAGGAGGATCACAGGTTTGAAGCCAGCCTCAGCAACTCAGTGAGGCTCACATCAACTTAGTGAGACTCTGTTTCCAAATAAATAATAAAATAGGGCTGGGGGTGTAGCTCAGAGGTAGAATGTCCCTGGGTTCAATCCCCAGCACCACAAAAAAAAAAAAATTAAAAATTGGGGAAAAAAAGGGCTGGAGGTGCAGCTCGGAGGTCGAACGCCCCTGGGTTCAGTCTCCAATAGCGCGCGTGTGTACACGTGCGTACACACACACACACACGTCGCCGTGTCCCTCCTTGAAGACCCCACACGTGGAAGAAGGGAATGTCACACAGAGGGCAAGAATCTGAGCAGACAGGCCCTGCTTGTCGCCGTGACATCAGTGAGATCGCGCCCTGTGTCCAGTCACTGAACCTCAGCCAGAAGCCGAGTCTTCCTTGGGTCTTTGCTTTTTGTTTTTTGTTTTTGTTCTGCAGTTCTGGGAATGGAACCCAGAGCCTCTTGCAGGCCAGGCGAGCGCTCTGCCACCGAGCTACACTCCAGCCTCCCTGGGTCTTTGGAGTGCCCAGGTCACATAAAATGCTAATCAAATAAATGTTCCATTTTCTCTTGCTGACCTGCCTTGTTACAGAAGCTGTGATCTTTGTGACGGGGGTTGGGGGCCTGGGGATGGGGGTGGAGGTGTCCGAATTCTCTGGCCCTATGGGGCTCGCTCACAGGTCCCTGGGGACTGAACCCAGGGGTGTTCTGCAACCCCAGCTCTGATTTATTTTTTATTTTGAAACAGGGTCTCATGAAGCGCCGGGCGTGGTGGCACACACTTGTAATCCCAGTACTTTGGGAGGCGGAGACCGGAGGATCCGGGTTCAAGGCCAGCCTCAGCTCTCTCTCTCTCACTCTCTCTCTCTACTTAGTGAGGCCCTCGGCAACTTCGTGAGACCCAGTTTCAAAATAAAGTATAAAAAAATAGGGCCGGGGGTGTAGCGCGGAGGTAGAACGCCCCTGGGTTCAATCCCCGGTACCACAAAAAAAAAAAAAACAGGGTCTCATGAAGTTGCAGAGGGTATTGCTAAATTGCTGAGGCTGGGCTCAAACCTGCAATCCTCCTGTCTCAGCCTCCCAAGTACTGGGATTATAAGCGTGCGCCGCCATGCCTAGCTTTATTTTTTATTTTGAAATAAGTTTTATTTTGAAATAAGTTGCTGAGGGTGTTGCTAAGTTGCTGGAGCTGGCCTCAAACCAGTGAGCCTCCTGTCTCAGCATTCCAAGTACTAGGATAACAGGCATGACCCACTGCACCAGGCTACATCCTGGTCTTTGTGTTGGGGGGGTGCTGGGGATTGAACCCAGGGAATTCTTTTTTTTTTTTTTTGCAGTACTGGGGG
This sequence comes from Glis glis, assembly GCA_004027185.1. Classification (NCBI taxonomy): domain Eukaryota; kingdom Metazoa; phylum Chordata; class Mammalia; order Rodentia; family Gliridae; genus Glis; species Glis glis. Next base: position 10,241 of record PVJS01025589.1, read on the forward strand.
CCCAGCTAAACCTAGGGAAATTCTACCTCCAAGCTACACCCCAGCCTTATTTTATTTAGAAACGGTGTCTTGCTAAGTTGCCGATAGCCTCGCTAAGTTGCTGAGGATGGTTTCGAACCTGCGATCCTCCTATCTCAGACTACCAAGTACTGGGATTACAGGCGTGCGTCACCATGCCTGGCTATCCTGGTCTTTGTGTGTGTGTGTGTGGTACTGGGGATTGTGTCAGGGAGACGTGGGCCTCTGCCCCTTCTTGGATGAGTCATGAATTCCTCTGAGCCTCAGTGTTCTCTTTGCACAAAAAACCAGAGAGGATAGTGGGAGGGGCACTCTGCCAGCTGTCCAGTGCGGGCAGACATGAGGATTTAGTTTAAAAGACCAGGATGAGCCAGGCATGCTAGTGCATGCTTGTAATCCCATTACTTGGGAGGCTGACACAGGAGGATCTCAGGTTTGATGATAACCTCAGTAAGTAGTGAGACTCTCATCAACCTAATGAGACCCTGTTTCAAATAAAAATAAAATAGGGCTGGGGGTGTAGCTCAGAGGTAGAATGCCCCTGGGCTCAATCCCCAGTACCGCAAAAAAACCAAAAAAACCCCCAAACCCCAAAAGACAGGGAGGAGGCTAGCAACGCGAAAACCAGGCGGGGTTCGTCAACGGGAACACAGCTCGGGGCCCTCCAGAGTCTTAGGGCTGATGATTTTCAGCAGTGCACCCCAATGCCTGCAATCAAGGTAACAGGTGACAACTCAGTGATGTCCCTGGCCATGGACAGGCACGGGGTGTGGCCTACTCTGTGCCTTGAGAACAAACCACATAAGGACAACATTGTTCTTCCTTCTAGAATTAGTGAAAAAGAACTAGTGCCCAGAATTTCTGTCTCCGTGAAGAGATGGCTGTTTCAGTTTCCTAAGAGGAAGACAGAGGAGCCTTACGTGTGACACAGAGGAGCTTACGTGTGACACAGAGGAGGCTTACGTGTGACACAGAGGAGCTTTACATGTGTTCTAACGGAAGCCCAGCATCTAGCAGGAGCCGGCGGGTGGGGGGGATCAGGTGTGTAAACACTGCCTCAGCGGCCACAAAGGGACCTCACCTCGCTGTGGCAGCCACACCTGTCAGGCAACACCTTCCCCTGCGGCCTCAGAACTGTCAGGTCTGGCTAGGCTGCCAGGGACCAAGGCCCCCAGAGCGAGGGGAGGTGTGGCACCTGCAGGCAAAGTGTTACTAGCTGGGAGGTTGCCGGGAGGGGAAGGCCCCCCCGCTGCTTGTATACCCAACAAGGTACCGACCATCTTAGGCTCAAAGCTCCTGAGAGTCCAGCAGCAGCTAAAGCCCAATGAAGTCCGCCGGGCGCGGTGATGCATGCAGGTAATCCCAGTACTTGAGAGGCTGAGACGGGAGGATTGCAGGTTTGAGGCCAGCCTCAGCAACTTAGTGAGACCCTGTCTCAAAATAAAAATAAAAATAGGGCTAGGGGTGTAGCTCAGAGGTAGAACATCCATGAGTTCAATCCTCAGTACCACACACACAAAAAAAGGAACCCAGGCGTGGTGGTACATGCCTGTACTTGGGAGTACTTGGGAGTACTTGGGAGGCTAAGACAGGAGGATCACAGGTTCAAAGCCAGCCTCAGCAACTTAGCAAGGCCCTGTTTCCAAATAAAATAAAAAACAGGGCTGGAGGTAGAAGGTCCCTGGGTTCCATCCCCAGTACCACAAAAAAGGGGACTAAGGGTGTTGCTTGGAGGTAGAATGCCTCTGAGTTCAATCTCCAGAGCCAAAACTAAAACCAAACCAGAAAAATGGAGAAACAGACCTTTGTGTGTGTGTGTGTGTGTGTGTGTGTGTGTGTGTGTATGTGTGTGTGGAACTGGGGATTGAGCCTAGGGGCATTCTACCTCTGAGCTACACCCCCAGCCCTATGTTATTTTTTATTTATTTTGAAACAGGGTCTCGCTAGGTTGATGAGAGTCTCACTACTTGCTGAGGCTGTCCTCAAATCTGCGATCCTCCTGTCTCAGCCTCCCAACTACTGGGATTACAAGCGTGCACCACCACACCTGGCAAGACAGACAAATCTTCATGGCTCAGATGTTTTAGAATTGTACAGGCTAGAAGACCTGTGCGCGCGTGCGCGCACACACACAGAATTGTGTCCAGTGCCTCTGGTTCCCTCAGGCTCCAGGCAGAGGGGGTGGGAGTCTATGCAAATGGTCATTTCCCTGGGAAAAGAGCCTCAGCCCTCATTTGCATCCGCCTCCCTCCCCAGAGGCCTCCACCTCCCTGCAGGCTGCTCTCTTCCTTGGAGGCTGCCGAATGGCCCTGGAGGCCCTAGCTCTGGCCTTCTTGGTCGACACCCCCTGGTGGAACATCCACCCTGGTGCGGGACACAGGCCTCCACCCTGACCCACGCCCTAACATCCCTAACCTCCCCCTGGCCCAGCAGACATTTCCAGAATTCTTGGGCACCGGTGGGAAAACGTCACTGCCCTGGGCCTCAGTTTCCCTCTCTGTGGTTAACTGGGATAGTGGCGATTCCATGAGAATCCTGCCCAGTGTTTGGAACATCCACTGTTGTCAGGCAAGGGGTAAACCCCGTATGCGGATGAGTTGATCTCTTATTAGCTTAACTCTTTGTGTTGGGGGGATACCGAGAATTGAACCCAGGGGCGCTCTACCGCTGAGCTACATCCCCAGATCCCCTTTTCATTTTATGTTGAGACAGGGTCTTGCTAAGTTGCCCAGGCTGGCCTTGAACTTGGGATCCTCTGGTCTCAGCCTCCTAAGTATCTGGGATTACAGGTGTGGGCCACGGTGCCCAGCGGATATAATCTATGTTAACATATCACTATGTTAACAGTGAGTGCCTAGCCAGGCGTGGTGGCGCACGCCTGTAACCCCAGTACTTAGGAGGCTGAGACAGGAAGAGCTCAGGTTCGAGGTCAGCCTCAGCAACATAGCAAGACTCTCAGCAACCTTGTGAGACCCTGTTTCAAAAAAACAAAAAATAAAAAGGCCTGGGTGTGTAGCTCAGAAGTAGAATGCTCCTGGGTTCAATCCAAGGAAGGAAGGAAGGGAAAGACGGAGAGAGGGAGGGAGGGAGAAAGGAAGGAAGGAAGGGGAAGGGGAAGGAAGGAAAGAATGAAGGAAGGAAGAAGGAAGGAGAGAGAAAGAGGGAGGGAGGGAGGAAGGAAGAAAGAGGAACTGCTATTATTAATTTCTGGCTTCCAGTTCAGAGCATAGGGCCTGGAATAGAGCAGATATATGTTTGTTGAATGAATAAAGGAAAGCAAAGTATTCCTAGATGATCCAGCATGAGGTCACTGCAGCTGCAGATCCAGGAAACTGGACTAGTTTTTAGCCTCTTTCCCCCCACCCCAGCAAATTTGCAAATGAGTTGTTGAAAATCCTTCGAGCAGGGAATGGTGGCACACACTTGTAATCCCAGTACTTGGGAGGCTGAGACGGGAGGATCCAGGTTTGCGGCCAGCCTCAGCTACTTAGTGAGACCCTGTTTCAAAATAAAGAATTAAAAAATTGGGCTGGGGGTGTAGCTCGGAGGTAGAATGCCCCTGGGTTCAATCCCCAGTACGAAAAAAAAAAAAGAAAGAAAATCCTTCTTTGGTGAAGAGATACATCCACCATGTCCCCACCCAGGCTGCAGCCCACACTGACCCTCCTACACACTCGTGGTGGAAAAACCCGCCGCCAGTTCAGAGCCTATTTTACCCAAAGAGGTTAGGATGCAAATCCAACAGTGGGCAGCAGGAGGGCCACACCCATGGCTGGAGGGCGGAGGGAGGCAGGCCAGCCTGCATGTGGTGACCAGCTCTGCAGAGGCTACAGGACGACTGGCTTATCTAGGAAATGTGAGTGCACCCTCTCCCTCCCAGGAGCAGGTACAGGCCTGTACAGTGCAGGGGGCCCAGTAGGTGGTTCAGGGGGTGGACCCCCTCAACTGCATCTCGCCTGGTCCTGTTGAAGCCGCGCAGGTGGGACCCTGGCGCTTCCCACTTCACAGATGTGCAAACTGAGAGCAGAAGGGACCGTGCTGCTGGCACAGGGAGACCCAGCTGGGTAACCCCAGGCACTGGTCTTCTCCATTGGAGCTCACCCCAGCACCCCTCCAGGCAAAGCGCCTAAGCACACTCAACTCAAGCACCATCTGGCAGGAAAGGCCGAGAATCAAGCCAGGCGTGATGGCACAAGCCTATAACCCAAGTACTAGGGAGGCTGAGACAGGAGGAGGGTGGAAAGTTCAAGGCCAGTGTGTGCTAACCCTGCAAGACCCTGTTTCAAAATAAAAATTAAAAAGGGCCAGGCATGGTGACTCACACCTATAATCCCAGTACTTGGGAGGCTGAGACAGGAAGATCACAGGTTCAAGGACAGCCTCTGCAACTTAGCCAGACCCTGCTTCAAAATAAAAAGGGCTGGGGGTGTAGCTCAGAGGTAGAAGGCCCCTGGATTCAATCCCCAGTACCACAAAAAATAGGTAAATAAATAAAATAAAATAAGCCGGGCATGGTGGCTCACAGTTGTAATCCCAGTACTTGGGAGGATGAGATAGGAGGATCATGGGTTCAAAGACAGCCTTAGCAACTTAGTGAGGTCCTCCACAACTGAGTGAGACCCTGTTTCAAAATAAAAAATAAAACAGGGCTGGGGGTGTAGCTCAAAGGTAGAATGGCTCTAGCTATACCACTCCTGGGTATCTTTCCAAAGGGACTGAAATCAGAGAATTACAGTAATACATGCACATCCATGTTCATAGCAGCACAATTCACAATAGCCAAATTATGCAACCAACCTAGGTGTCCATCAACAGATAAATGGTTTTACAAAATTGTGGAATATGCACACAATGGAATTCTACTCAGCAATCAAGAAGAACAAAATAATGTCATTTGCAGGAAAATGGATGGACCTGGAGAACATAATGTTAAGTGAGATTAGCCAGTCACAGAAAGTGAAGGGTCATATGTTTTCTCTCATATGCAGAAGCTAGGGAGTAATCAGGACACCAGAGGGACTCCAGATAATGGAGGAGAAACTTCAGTGGAGCCAGGGAGGTGGTATAGGGGAAGAGGGGGTAGAGGGAAGATCAATGAAGGAATTACTTCCATCAACATAATGTACATACGTGAGAATACCAATGTCAATCTCAATACCCTGTATGGGGAAGAGGGGATGGAGAGGGAGCCAGGGAAAGCCCGCCAAGTGCTGTGTGCATGCATGTCATTACCACTATGATTTACATTATGATGTGAGACTATAAAGCACCAATAAAGTCAGGCATGGTGGTGCACGCTTGCAATCCCAGAATTTGGGAGGCTGAGACAGGAGGATTGCAGGTTGGGGGCCAGCCTCAGATACTTAATGAGGCCCTCTGCAATTTAGTGAAACCCTGTTTCAAAATAAAGAATACAAAATAGGGCTGGGGGTGTAGCTCGGAAGTAGAATGCCCCTGGGTTCAATCCCCAGTTCCACAAAAGAAAAAAAAGAAAAAACCAATAAAAGTATATTTAAAAAAAGGTAGGAGCCAGGCATGGTGGTGCACGCTTGTAATCCCAGTACTTTGGGTTCGCAGCCAGCCTCAGCTCGCTCTCTCTCTCTCTCTCTCTCTCTCTCTCTACTTAGTGAGGTCCTCCGCAACTTCGTGAGACCCGGTTTCAAAATAAAGTATAAAAAATAGGGCCAGGGGTGTAGCGCGGAGGTAGAACGCCCCTGGGCCCTGGGTTCAATCCCCGGTACCACAAAAAAAAAAAAAAGGTTAGGAGCCGGGCATGGTGGCCCACACTTGTAATCCCAGTACTTGGGAGGCCGAGACAGGAGGATTGCAGGTTCAAAGTCAGCCTCAGCAACTTTGCGAGGCCCTCTGCAACTTAGACCCTGTTTCCAAATAAGAAATAAAATCAGGCTGGGGGTATAACTTAGAGGTAGAATACCTCTGAATTCAATCCCCAGTACCAAAAAAAAAAAAATGTAGAATGCCCCTGGGTCCAATCCCCAGCACCACAATACATACATACATACGTAAATAAAATTAAAAATAAAGCTGGGTGTGGTGGTGCACACCTGTAATTCCAGTACTTGGGAGGCTGCGACAGAGGGATTGCAGGTTGGAGGCCAGCCTCAGCAAGTAGCGAGAGTCTCAAAAACCTAGCAAGACCCTGTTTCAAAATAAAAAATTAAAGGGGTAGCTTGGAAGTAGAATGCCCCGGGGTTTGATCCCCAGTACCATACACACACAAAACAAATTAATTAAAAATAAAAAATAAATTTAAAAAGGGCTGGGATAATGTTGCTCAGAGGTAGAATGCCTCTGGGTTCAATACCCAGTACCAAAAATAAATAAATAAATAAATAAATAAATAAATAAATATATTATAATAAAAATAAAAATCAGGAATATGCTGGACGTGGTGGCGCACGCTTGTAATCCCAGTACTTTGGGAGGCGGAGACCGGAGGATCTGGGTTCGCAGCCAACCTCAGCGCGCATGCACACTCTCTCTCTCCTCTCTCTCTCTCTCTAGTGAGGCCCTCCGCAACTTCGTGAGACCCGGTTTCAAAATAAAGCATAAAAAAATAGGGCCGAGGGTGTAGCGCGGAGGTAGAACGCCCCTGGGTTCCATCCCCAGTACCGCAAAAAAAAAAAAAAAAAATCAGGAATACAACCTTGACCAACACACAAACAAACAAACAAACAAACAAACCCGTCTCATTCTGAGTCCTGAAATGCAAAGCAGCCGGCGCTGGACTCAGGCCCAGGACCACCTCTGGCCACAGCTGCACAGGCGGCGCGGGCACGTGGCCTCAGCCTCACACTGAGCCACCGCCCTGTAGACCTGACGCGTGTGTGCAGCCTTTCCAGCCCGTTTACAGGGGAGGAAACTGAGGCTCAGAACCCATGGGGATTGCCTGAGGTGACAGCTGTATGACTATCTGGATGGAGAAGGTCCCATCCCAGCCTCTCAGCTCACTGAGGCTCCTGCAAACCACCCCCTGTGCAAGCGCCCCTCGCCCAGGACTCCCCCAGGGATCCCCCACCACTGCCCACCAAACTCCCACCCAAACCCGGGTGCAAACGCGCCCCCAAGGAGTCAGCACCCGCTCTCCAGCAGTCCACTGGCTGCCTCGATTTCCTGCACAATCCTGAAGTCACAAACTGCTCCCCGTGGGGAGCTCCCGGGTCTGATCCACTCCCGGTCCCCAGGGCCTCGCTGAGGGTCCCACTCAGGGTGCTCAGAGACGTCAGCCCAAGGAACCATGTGAGAGCCGAGCGTGGCGGTGCACACCTGTAATCCCAGTACTTAGGAGGCTAGGACAGGAGGATCGCAGGTTCGAGGCTAGCCTCAGCAGCTTAGCAAGACCTAGTTTCAAATTAAAGAAAAAGGGCTGGGGGTGTAGCTCAGAGGTAGAATGTCCATGGGTTCAATCCCCATTTACCACTCACTCACACACAAAAAGAACCATGTGAACCCAGCCCCGTCCCCAAATCCATACTCAGGCAGACTGGGTACCAGCAAAGAGACCATTCTTTGGCACAGAGAAGCCCTAGCAGGTGTAGGGTGGGGAGGAAGCTGTGCTCAGGCCCAGTGCAGAACCCCTGGGGCTCAGGCACCGGGCTTCGGACTTAACTCCTCTGTGCCTCAGCTTCCTCCTCTGTACCGCCGACTCCGGGGGCTGCTGCAGACACTAGACAGACGACACAGCACAGAGAAGATGCAAAGCCAAATTTTGTACTTTTTTTGTGGTGCTGGAGAATGAACCCAGGGGCATTCTACCTCTGAGCTACACCCCCAGTCTTATTTTGCTTTTTATTTAGAAACAGGGTCTCACTAAGTAGCTGAGATTGGCCTCGAAACTGTGATCCCAATTACTGGGATTACAGGCATGCACTACCATACCTGCTTTTCAGATACTACTGTGGGGGGGGGGGGTTGGAACCAAGAGCATTTTACCTCCTAGCTATACCCTCAGCCCTATTTTTTTTTTCTTGGTGCTGGGGATTAAACCCAGGGGCATTCTACCTCTGAGCTACACCTTCAGCCCTATTTTTTATTTTGTATTTGGAATCAGGGTCTTGCTAATTTGCCAAGGCTGGCTTGGAACCTGCAATCCTCCCGCCTCAGCTTTCCAAGTACTGGGATTACAAGCATGCACCCCCATGCTCGGCTTTTTTTGGCGGTACTGGGGATCAAACCCAGGGGCATTCTACCTCTGAGCTACACCCCCAGCCCTATCTTTTATTCTTTATTTTTGAAACAGGGCCTCATTAAGTATCTGAGGCTGGCCGCAAACCCAGATCCTCCTATCTCAGCCTCCCAAGTATTGGCATTACAAGCGTGTGCCACCATGCCTGGCTCAGACATTACTTTTTAACACAAAGAACACCTCAGTGCCACCAATAAAGAACTGCGCTCCAGGGAAGCCAGCGCCAGGTACCCCTCCTGTGAGGTCTAGGGGCAGGAAGGGGAAAAGGCAGGCTGCTGAGTGAGGACAACTGTTCCCCAGCAATGCCAGTATATATGTCTCACTGGTCACATACATGTGTATTCTCTGTGAATGGAAATGCATGGAAGAAAGATCTGGAAGGAACCTAAGGGGGTTACCGTCGAAGCGGGCAATGGAACCTATGGGTGGCTGGCAAGGGATAGTAAAACAGCGATAGCTTTCATAGGTCATTTTGAATGTTTGACAAAGAGCATGGAATTACTTACATAATTAATGGTAAGCATCATCCCGACCCCTAGCAACCAGCTGACTTGCTGAGACCCTGTGCTGTGTGATCCTGGGCACTGCACCTCTCTGATCCGCCCACATCCTCCAGTGCTCCCAGGGACAACAAAGTGACCCAGGCGGGGATCACTGCCCATCTCCAACCCCGAAGCCCATGCGAGCAGAAGGAGCAGCTGCTCTTAGATCGCCAGTCCGCCTCCACCCTCACCCACGGGGTGACCCCAGGGGCCTCGCAGAGATGCAGAAGGGCCCACGGGGGTGGGGGACAAGGCCCACACCGTGACAAGGAGGTTCCTGTTTCCTTTTTACCAGGCACCATTGTAGGAGACCGTCCAAAAGTTTGGTTTAACGTCTGTTTCTCTTATCAGAGAAACTCTACCCAACTCCCCAGACTGGGGCCAACCCCGACTCGAGGCTGGGTTCTTGGTGGACCTGGATCTGCCCGGGGCACTCAGCCAGCAGAACCCCTGGACTCTGGTCCTGATCAGCTGTGTGGCTTTGGATAAACTCCTTAGCTCCCCTGGGCATTTCATAAAGCAAGAGTCAGGGGGCCAGGCATGGTGGTGCATGCCTGTAATCCCAATACTTGGAGGCTGAGGCAGGAGGATTGCAGGTTCCAGATCAGCCTCAACAACTTAGCGAGCTTCTTAGCAATTCAGCGAGACCCTGTTTCAAAATAAAAAAACTGAAAAAAGGGCTGGGGTATAAATCAGAGGTAGAATGCCCCTAGGTTCAATAAAAATTAAAAAAAATAGAAGCCAGGCATGGTGGCACATGCTTGTAATCTCAGTATTTGGGAGGCTGAAACAGGAGGATCGCAGGTTCGCGGCCAGCCTCAACAACTTAGTGAGGCCCTCCACAATTTAGTGAGACCCTATTTCAAAATAAAGAATAAAATAGGGCTGGGAGTATAGCTCAGAGGTGGAATGCCCGAGTTCAATCCCTAGTCAAAAAACAAAAAAACAAGAGAGAGGAGAGCTGGGTACATTGGCACATGCCTATAGTCCCAGCTACGAGGGAGGCTGAGGCAGAAAGATTCCAAGTTTGAGGCCAGCCTGGACAACTTAGTGAGACCCTGTCTCAAAATAAAAAATAAAAGGGCTAGGTATACAGATCAGTGGTAGAGTTCCTAGGTTCAATCCCCAGTACCACCAAAAATAAAAAAAAAATCAGGGGAGAGATTTTCTCGTATGTTCTTTCCTGCTCAGTTCTCTATAAAAATACTCCAACAGGACCTGGGGTGCAGCTCGGTGGAGAGCACTTGCCTACCATGCACAAGGCCTGCGTTCCATCCTAGAACCGCAAAAAGGAAAAAAAAAATCTAAAAACTACTCTCATCTGTAGAGGAAGTGCAACAAATTAATAATTATCTTGACTGAGTTTGAAATGACCACAAAAAAGGGGAACTTTGTGCTTTTCTATCCCCATTAGAGAAGGACAGAATGCCAAGACACCACCTGGGTCCATAGTTTTTAAGTTTCAAAATCAGGTACTTAGCTGGGCGTGGTGGCGCACACTTGTAATCCCGGTACTTGGGAGGCTGAGGTAGGATGATGGCAGGTTCGCAGCCAGCCTCAGCTGGCTTAGACCCTCCGTATTTAGTGAGACCCTGTTTCAAAATAAAGAATAAAAAAATAGGGCTGGGGGTGTAGCTCGGAGGTAGAATCCCCTGGGTTCAATCCCCAGTACTGCAAAATAAATAAATAAATAAATATTTAAAAAATTAGGAGCCGGGCGTGGTGGTGCACGCTTGTAATCCCAGTACTTTGGGAGGCGGAGACCGGAGGATCGGGTTCGCGGCCAGCCTCAGCTCTCTCTCTCCCTGTCTCTCTGTCTCTCTCTCTCTCTACCTAGTGAGGCCCTCCGCTACTTCATGAGACCCGGTTTCAAAAATGAAGTATAAAAAATAGGGCCGGGGAGTAGCGCGGAGGTAGAACGCCCCTGGGTTCAATCCCCGGCACCGCAAAAAAAAAAAAAAAAAAAAAATAGGTACTTAAAAGTAAGTTCTGAGCTGCTCAGGCCTGAGGAATAAGGACTGTGCCCCCTGAGCAACAGCCAGAGAGGTGGGCGCAGGCCTCTCCTTCCCCCCAGCTCTGGGGTCTCGCCCCAAGTCCTCCTTTGCACCCTCCCGCTGCCTCCAACACCCCAGGGCCTGGGGTGTTGGGACCTGCCTGCTCCTTCACAGGGTCAGGAGTCACTTGCTCCCCGCCCTCCTCGTAACAGAACTAACTGCTCATCACCTCTGCTGTCCCAGCACCTAGGTCAACAGACCGGGACTGGGCTCTTAGCCTGTCATGGCCCGTCAAGTGTTACCTGTCTGTCTGCCCAGGCGCCCTGCAGAACAGGAGCAGCGAGAGGGTGAGGGGATGGGGCAGCGGGCAGCCACATAGCTCTGTGAAATGGCAAATGAGCAAGGCCGGAGCAGGCACTGGGCTGGCGGGCAGCAATTCCCCTGGGGGCCCTGGTCTGGACACAAGCCAGCTGTGGGCCTCGGGGTCGCCTTCTGTTCAGGACGGGAGGGGGAGCCCCCCTGGCAAGTGCAGCACTGAGGAGCCAACATGCTGCATGCACGGTATGCAGCAAGTGCTCACTAGGAGCACAATGAGCCTGGCGCTCAGAGGAGAGCAGGGTCACACCCATGCTGACCACCTGGTGTCGGAGCCCCAGCTGTCATCACGATGCCCACTGTCTGGCTCTCCCCCAAACCCAGCAGCTCTGCCCCAGCGTCGAGACAGAGCCGCTTCTTAACTCCAGACACACACACACACAAAAAAAATTTTCTTGAGCCGGGCGTGGTGGCGCACGTTTGTAATCCCAGTACTTGGAAGGCTGAGACAGGAGGATCCAGGTTCGCAGCCAGCCTCAGCAACTTAGTGAGGCCCTCTGCAACTTTAGTGAGACCCTGTTTAAAAATAAAGAATAAAAAATAGGGCAAGGGGTGTAGCTCAGAGACAGAATGCCCCTGGGTTCAATATCCAGTATAAATAAATAAATAAGTAAATAAATGAATAAATAAATAGGGCTGGGGGTGTAGCTCAGACGTAGAATGCCCCTGGGTTCAATCCCGTTCTGAAAAAAAAATTGTGTGTGGCACTGGGGATTGAACCCAGGGGCATTCTACCTTCAAGTTACCACCCCAGCCCTGTTTTATTTTTTATTTTGAGACAAGGTCTCACTAAGTTGCTGAGGCTGGTCTGGAACCTGCAATCCTCCTCTCTCAGCCTCCCAAGCACTAGGACTCCAGGCATGTGCCACCAAGCCTGGCTGAATGTCGCCTCTTGTGGAGGGGGAAATCTCATTCGAAACCCTCTGTCTTAAATACCCCAGTCCCAGGGCCCGTCCTCCCCTGTACTTCCTGTCTCCCACCTCCTCTCAGCCTGGGTAAGCGGCTGCCAAGTTCTCTCTCATCCCCAGAAAAACAGGTTTGCTCTGCAGGGCCGGCGGGTGTTTTGTATTGTCACATCCTAATATTGACACTAGGAAAATCAGCTGCCCTCTCCGAGCCCGCCCTGTGCCTGGCCACCTCACCTGCCCCTCTCCCGCTGGCCTCGGGGCTTATGAGGGCCTGAGGCCAAGAACTTGTCCCATCAGACCCAGCCCCAAGCAGCCAGGGGCAGGACAAAGGGAAGGGCGAGGAAGCGACCACACGTGTCCAGTCCGGACCCACTGCTGGCTTCCTGGTGGCCGCCAACAACAAACCGAGCGCCGTGGAGAACTTCCTCGAGGCCGCTTGGAATTGTTCTGGGCAGAGAGGAAAAGAGTCGCCTCTCTTGGGATCCACCGAGTCCACTGCAGGGGAAGCAAGAAGCCATTAACTGTCCACAAAATTAACAGGTTCACTACAAACAGGAAGCTTTCCAGGGAGAGGGGGAAACACAGCCGGTGGCAGGGTCGGCTTCAAGTCTCACGGGCAAATCGGGCCCTTCCCAGCACCTCCCGCCAAGCCCTGCAGAGAGGGACTGCCACGAGTGGCTCTGCTGCTTGTTGTATTTCTTATTTCTTTTTCTTCTACTTTTTTTTTTTTGGTACTGGGAATTGAACTCAGGAGCATTCTACCTCTAAGCCACACCCCCAGCCCTATTTTATTTTATTTTGAAACACGGTCTCACTAAGTTGCTGAGGGTCTCCCTAAGTTGCTGAGGCTGTCCTCAAACCTGTGATCCTGCCATCTCAGCCTCCCAAGTACTAGGATTGCAGGCATGTGCCACCGAGCCTGGCTCTTTCTTTTTATGGTATTGGGAACTGAACCTAGGGGCATAATACCCCTAGCCCCCTCCTTTTTAATGATTACTTTGCCTTGTTTTGAAACAGGGTCTTGCTAAGTTGCTGAGGTTGTCCTCAAACCTGCGATTCTCCTGTCTCAGTCTCCCAAGTACTGGGATTACAGGCGTGCGCCACCACGCCCAGCACCAGAAATGTTTTAAGCCTCATACTGTCCCATGGGAGACCTCACAGTATCCCTGGGGCCTGGAGAAATGTTCCTATACTGACAGTGTCACTCCAAAAGAAAAAAGATCAACGACCGCTGGGGATGCAGCTCGGTCGTAGAGTGTGTGTTTAGCATGCACAAGGGTTCAATCGCCAGTACTCAAAAAAAATTTAACTAGAAGACATCTTAGAGGTTTGGTTAAATGAGCTTGCCACCAAGGGAAAAGGACGTTCTGAATTTTCAGGCTTAGGCTAAAAGCTCAGACTCTGGAAGCCAGTCTCCGTTGGCACATGAGACATTTTAAGTCAAAATCAAACAAAAATTAAAGAAATTTTGTAAAACCTAACATTGGCAAAGATATGGAGGAGCCAGGGCCAAAGTCAATAACAGGCCTGTGACGCTGCGGGTCAGCACGATGGGTTAGGGTTACACGTGCTTTCTGTGTCCCCCAAGGTTTCATGAAGAGGGTGGAAGCCGGGCGTGGTGGCACACGCTTGTAATCCCAGTACTTGGGAGGCTGAGACCGGAGGATCTGGGTTCGCGGCCAGCCTCAGCTACTTAGTGAGGCCCTCCGCAACTTAGTGAGACCCTGTTTCAAAATAAAAAATAAAAAAACAGGGCTGGGGGTGTAGCTCAGAGGTAGAATGCCCCTGGGTTCAATCCCCAGTACCGCAAAAAAAAAAAAAAAAAGAGGGTGGAAGTTTAGCTGGGCGCTGTGCACACCTGTAATCTCAGTACTTGGGAGGCTGAGAAAGGAGGATTGAAGGTTTTAGGCCAGCCTCAACAACTTAGTGAGACCCTTGGCTACTTAGCAAGGATCTCACCTGTTCCAAAATAAAATAATAAGGATTGGGGGGAGGGTAGCTCAGAGGTAGAATGCCTCAGGGTTCTATCCCTAGTACCAAAATAAAACAAAAAAGAAAAGAAAGAAGGTGGAAATTTGACCTGACCCTGGTGTTTAGAGCTGAGGTGACTAGAGTTAGATAAGGTCATCAGGGTAGAGCTCCAGGATGAATCCTGGAGGCTTTTTAAGAGGGAGAGAGACCTAGCCGGGTGTGGTGGTGTATACCTGTAATCCCAGTACTTGGGAGGCTGGGATAGGAGGATTGCAGGTTCAAGGCCAACCTCAACAATTTAGCTGGTCCCTCAGCAACTTAGTGAGACCCTGTTTCAACATAAAAAATAAAAAGGGCTGAGGGTGTAGCTCAGAGGTAGAATGCCCCTGGGTTCCATCCCCAGTACCAAACACACACACAAAGGTAGAAGGAGATCTGAAGCCACACATGCACACACCCACTCTGGGTGACCGGCCATTTGATGCCCTGCACCTCCTAAGGACCTTGCCAGCAAGAGGCCATCATCAGAGACACCCTTGACCTTGCACCCCAGAACTCTGAGCCAAAATGGACCTCTTCTTTATAACTTTGACTCACCCAAGGTACTGCATTATTAGCAACAGGAAACTTAAAGATAGATGTGATATTCTCAAACCCTGGAGCATCAAGGGGAAGAGGGAGAAGCACTGAGAGGGGAGGAAGAGCAGGGTCAGGAGGCCAGGTGTACGCACCTGCCCTGGCCCAGCCTGAGGACTGTCTGCCTGTCCTCCGAGGGCCTGGAGAGAGGCCGCAGGTGCCTCAGGTGACCCTTTATAAAAGGAACACTTGCAGGCTGGGCGTGGTGGTGCACGCTTGTAATCCCAGTACTTGGGAGGCTGAGACAGGAGGATCCAGGTTCGCGGCCAGCCTCAGCTACTTAGTGAGGCCCTCCGCAACTTAGTGAGACCCTGTTTCAAAAATAAAGAATAAAAAAAGTAGGGCTGGGGGTGTACCTTGGAGGTAGAATGCCCCTGAGTTCCATCTCCAGCACCAAAAAAAAAAAAAAAAAAAAAAAAAACAAAAGGTACACTTGCAAAAAATTTTGCACCAATAAATACTAGGGATGTGCCACTCCTGAGATCTGCTCTACAGGCATGTCTAAATTAGGTGGAAACGGGTAAGTGCTAACTCTACAGAAACCACTAGCCACCACCCACACTTGGTGTTCTTCACACCTGGCCAGGAACCTCAGGGACCCATTTTTTTTGGGGGGGTACCGGGGACTGAACCAGGGGCGTTTTACCTCTGAGCTACACCCCCGGCCCTATTTTTTATACCTTTTTTTGAAACCGGGTCTCACGAAGTTGCGGAAGGCCTCACTAAGTAGCTGAGGCTGGCCGTGAACCTGGATCCTCCTGTCTCAGCCTCCCAAATACTGGGATTACAAGCGTGCGCCACCACACCCTGCCAGGGGTCCATTTTACAGAACCAACAAACTGAGGCTCAGAGAGATGGACAGGCCCGGGGTGGTGGCACATGCTTATAATCCCAGAACTTGGGAGGCTGAGACAGGAGGATGGCAGGTTCCAGGCCAGCCTCAGCAACTTAGTGAGGCCCTCCGCAACTTTGTGAGACCTGGTTTCAAAATAAAGTATAAAAAATAGGGGCCTGGGTTCAATCCCTGGTACCACACACACAAGAAAAAAAAAAACCCAAAAAACAAAATAAAGAAATAAAATAGGGCTGGGGGTGTAGCTCGGGGGTAGAATGGCCCTGGGTTCCATCCCAGTAACACACACACACACACACACACACACACACACACACACACAGAAGGCGGACAGCCTGTGCAAGGTCACACAACACAGCTGGGAAGCAGCTGCATGAAGAGGCTTGGCTTGGGCCCGAATAGAAGGCTCTGGGCTTTGGGCTAGTCAGCTCAATGTCTGTATCTGGTAGAACTAAGCCTCAGTTTCTCCATCTGTGAAATGAAGCATCCTGCTCGGTGTCTAAGCGCAGGGTCCTTGTCCCTACATCAGGAAGGGAGAGGCTTAGCTTACTACCACCCCGCTGGGGAGCTGCAGCTCCCAGGTCACAAGAGAAACAATGTTGCAGCAGCAGCAGCAGCAGCAGCAACAACACAACAACAACAACAAGGACAACGTCCCGCCGCGGGGGGTGTGTGTGGGGTGTCGCATTCTAGCGCCAATTAGAGCCGCAATTAACGGTTTACAAAGCGATCCCTATCTGGGAGGCCAGTCCCCGCGAAAGTGAGCCGGGTCCCCAAGTCCGCGCTGGCTGAAGCCGGGTCTCGGAGGGGAGTCGCCGGCCCGCGGGGCACCTGCGCAGGGACACGGGCAGGTGGCGGCGGCCGCGCCCGGCTCCGCGTGCAAGTTCCTGTTCCGGACTTTCCCCGCGTCCCAGAATAAGGCCTTTCCCCGGCCCTGGTCAGGTGCTGGGGCCCGGATCCCGGCGGGGACAGGTGCCCGACGCCATCTTCCCTCTTTTAGTGGACATCGGAGCGGTGCCGTCCTGGCCCCGGGCTGGTGAGGCCCCGCCGCGCTAGGTGGGCATCGCGCCCTCGGGGCGGGACGCAGAGTCGCCCCGTTGCACGGATGCGGAGACTGAGGCGCGCGGGGCCCGAGGCCGGCACGAGGGCGGGGTGGGGATCGGGAGGCGCCCGCCGGGGAGCGGACTGTGGAGCCGGGGTCTCGAGATGTCGCCCCAAAAATGCGTCTCTGGGGATTTGCCAGGGTGGGGCAGGGAGAGCTGGGCGCCGGCCCCGACCTTGCAGCCGCTCGGCCTGGGCAGCTGCCGGGCGATCACCTGCTGGGACTCACCTCGCGGCGGGGACGGCGGCGGGGACGGCGGCTGGACTGCGCGGCGCCCGGGCGCTCTGGAGTCGGCTGGGACCGGATCCCGATCGGCGCCGCGCCCCGCCCCGCCGGCCGCCCCGCCCCGGAGCTCAGGGTCCCGCGGCCGGCTGGCTGCAGAGCGCTCCGGGCGCCGCCGCCGCCTTGTTGACGTCCCGCCCTCCCGCCACCCGCGAGTGGCTCCGGCCGGGGCTGCCGTGCACCCGGGAGCTGCGTGCAGGGAGCCCCGGCCCGACCCGCCTGCGGTCCCGGCTCTGCAGCCCATGCCCCGCGCCGTCCTCGCAGCCTCCTAACGCCTCCCGCCTTGTTCATGCCCCTTCCACCCACGTGGACATGGAGGCGCAGGAAGGACCACTTGGTTTGCTAAGTGAATATGGATGGATCCAGCGTTCCCAAGTTCGTCCTCTTGAGCGGGGCGCGGTGGCGCACTCCGGTAATCCCAGCCAGTTGGGACGCTGAGGTGGGGGGATTGCAGGCTCGAGGCTAGACTGGACAACTTAGGGAGACCCTGTCTCCCTATTTTAACTTTTTTGAGGCTGGGGATGTAGCTCAGTGGTAGAGCGTCCCTGGGTTCCATCCCCAGTACCACACATAAATAAGCAAATATTTTAAAAGCTGCCCTCTT